>JAIPRK010000107.1:0-138551 GCA_025469195.1 Chaitophorus viminalis | reverse complement strand
ATATAAAATACTATATTATTATATACACATTTTAGACAAACATATTAACTCCGTTCAGAATCGTTATTCGTATACAATGATATCTATCATTGCATTCAAATTTAACAAATCCATTGTAATAATGACCCTATCCTATAAACGAGGTACACTTCACCCCCAACTGTACAGCAAAGCGAGGCCCACCCATTCTTTTTTAATATTACATGCGATGTATGTTATATTAATAGAAATTATATGCGATATAAATTGGTTTTTTAATGCATTTTTAATGAAATATTTTAAACTTAAACATCTTAAAATTTAAATACATTTTTTTAACACTAGACTAAATAATGTAATTTATTTTTAATAATCAGGCATAAGCTGTAGGATTATTGTTATTATTATTTTTTTTAGGAAGAAATTTGTTTTTAGTTTTTACACGTCACCTCACAAATCTTTTTATGTGACAAATGTGTGTATAAGAAAAAAATGACATAATGGGCTACCTAAAAAAATTTTGATGAGGGAACGGTCCTCAATTTTCGGTGATTATAGTCCCCTCTCAACATTTCTACCACTTTAACCACTGAGTGAAACTACAACGACATGGCACGGTGCACCGAGTCATGCCGAAGATAAAATCACGCAAATCGCACACAACATCACGTTTCGTTTCCGTTTTCAGCCGAATCGTACGAGTACTGGGAGCCCAGTTGCAAACAGCCGCTTTTGTACAGGTACGCTGCAGCCGACGATCATGTTTTCTATCCCACAGCCGCGGCCGCTGCAGGGTCGACGGATAAATGCCGCCTACTGTACAACGCGTCTAGGCCGGAACTCCGCCGAAACTCACGTTACAACACCAGGTAAATGTTGCGGAGATGCAATAGGTTTTCATCATTATTACCATACGTTATTGTACATAATATACGTACATTACATTTTATAGTTTAATGTACGATTGCATGCATTTCCCGTTCGAATCTTATCATATCATATGCTATAGATCGAAAGTTCTGGGTCATTCTGTCGTTAACCCCGTCATCATGTCCTCGAGATGTTGCGCAGTCACAATCATTTTCCACCGCTATGGTTAATAATTCATTGGTGATAATAATGCTATGGGAATAAAAAGCGCAGTTCGGGTGAAATGAGAAGTGAAAATAAATAAATAAAAGGCATCAGATTCGCCTGTTCTAGAAATAATAGCTCGTTATTCCTCCTCGTCGACCCGTAAACTCCATTCCGCAGGCTAATAAATATTATCCCACAGAAATGTGTATACGCCCAAGTCGAAGTACAATTATTTCCCATATTATGTCTTTCGACCAGCCCGGGTGTTGTTCGTCTGTTTCGCATATAAGATATAATATAATAGTACGTGAAGATCATAGATAGCTATCCCAAGTTCTCCTGAAGTTATTAAAACTTTACTGTATCTATTCTCCTCATAACGGTCTCAGAATTTTCGTGTAAAATATTTTATTGTAATCAGTATTGTTTTTGAACTCAATCAAAATACAGTACGTCCAATTTACACAATACAATATTATACACAGACCATTTTGTATTGCATTTCACCAATCCCTTACGATAGATAAGTACGATGTAAAAAGCAGTACAAGGTAGAAACAGATGACGAAGTAGTAATGGCGACAAAAACTCTTAGAGAGTACACATTCCTGCAAGATAAGAAGAAGAAAAATGGGAAAACAGGAATTGAGATACAATTAAAACTATTTAGAATAGATGTGTGTTGCAATAATTCAATTCAATTCTGTATTTATTTGTATGAAAAATATTTTTCAGTAGCTAATTAATTTTGAATATAATAAGTTAAGAGCATTTTCGAAATTTTGAAAATAATCTTTTTATTCTCGAAACTTTTAGTATTTGATTCAAATAAAATATTAACGTCGAAGAGTAGTAGAAAATAAATTTAAATTAAATAATAGAAAAAAGAGAACAAAAAACAAAATATTGACAATGACGTAACGTTTTTAGTACCTTAAGGGGTAAAAGTTGATAAAGAATTTAAGTTAAATGTCTAGGTATATCCCAGTGTTTCAATCAATAACATTAGATGAGAGACCTTTAAATCTTTGAAATACGTAGATAACAGTAACTGACTTTAAATTCACCTAAATAGTTTGATAATATTTTAACTATTATCAACTGAAGTATCATATAAAGGTTTAATATAAGGAAATCAATAATATTGCCTTTTAGAACGCACAAAAAATAAAAGTCTCCAAAAAAAATTGTAATTGTAAATATTTTGAACTTTATTGTATCATTATTATTATATTAAATACCATTATGTAAAAACGAAATAGGTATTGAGAAAAACATGTAAAATACTTTAAAATCGGCCTATATCGCAGAAAGTCTTTCAGTGTTGTATCAATAATATAATATATTGTAAAATAGTTTGAGATTATGTACATACGTATGATATCAAATGTACCCATAAGCAATAGGCTATTATAGAACTGTCAATAAAGTTACTAGTTTATAAATGTGTAGTATGGAATTTTAGTTTGTGAGTAAAAAACAATTTGTATTAAACATCTCAAAACTATCCCAAAAGCCCTACGGGTGAATTATCATGTTTTCAAATGGATATAAACTATAACAAGAGTCAAGAGTCAAACATCAAGTTTGACTTTGGTGGTGCAATTTATAATTCCCTATAAATCGACAAAAAAATTGTTTTACTTTATTGATTTTAAAACATGAGTTTTGATACAATCATAATATGTAAAAATGGAATAAAAGTGTGAAATGTCTACTTATAAGTTATTAATTAGAAAAAATGAGTAGTATGTACAATGATTATATTATTTTATATAATATACTATAAGTAACAAAATTAAAATTAAAAAAAACCTGTAAGATAATGGTTCAGACTTCGGATAGTAACTCTTCTCGCTCATCGTTGTGTTAATTTCATTTTTATTAGTAAATATTATTAAATGATAAATAATGATAAAAATTATCAATCCTATACTATATATGTAATATGTGAATATAATATTCTATATTATATCCATAGATATGGTTATTGGTTACAATTCATGCTCTCACTTAAAATAGTTATACATTTCTGAACTTCGGTTTATTTATTTTTATATTTCAAAACTTTTAATGAAAACTATTCCAGTTCAACGATTAAAGATAAAATAAATATTTAAATGAATGTCATGATTATGTGAGTAATAATACTACAATCATAATACATTCGAGCATGATGATAATGAATTTCGATATATGGACTGTCTATAAGGATTACGTATGTTTTTTTTGACTTGAGATACTAAGTGACTAAGCAATGATAGTTTATTTTAGGGTTTATACTAGGAATGTTTAATGAATGTTATTTTAAAGCGCATTTCGCGAGTTTTCCGAAAAGATAACTTATATCCACCTCCTCCCTGATCAAAATAGCAGATGTCTCCACGTGGTGATTTCGACGATAGTTGTCAGATTGTCATTTTGTCAACGTTAGTTGTTGTCAGCCGACGGACGTGTTTTTGACGAGAATCCATATATAAGAGGAACCGTTCGAATCGTAAAACTTCAACGACGGTTTCCATCATACATTTTCCATCCAACGCCGTGATGTACTTCGGTATTAAGTTTTGATCGATTATTTTCTACGTTAAAGCATGTGTAATCGGCTTACTGAACGTTTCGTGATTCGTGTGTTTATTTCGAGTACCTGTGTACGTATCACACATAATAATATATATAATATTGCAAAACACATTGCATAAAACACAAAGGTGTATTGATGTATTACATCTGTATAAAATGTAACTCATCACTGCGTCGCAATAATAATGTTATATACACGTGTGTAAATAAACTTTGCGCATCAGTCATATTTCAGTTCTACCGCCGTTCGTAAACTATATTATGATAATTTGTTTAGAGCTTTTCGGCAACGCGTGCCTTTCGAAAATCCCAAAAAACACCGACCAATACTCCAGTACTGTTGCGCCGAATCTTACTAATTAAGATGTGAGGTTTCATAAAATACATGCAGGACGACATCGCTTGTTTCACTTTTATTTGCATTATGATATCGATGTCAATCTGACATTCAAATAGTCTCGGGTACGTTTTTTTTTTTTCCTAAGAGTCTCCAAAAATATATCGCACTTCTCTTACCCATGCTCGGAAATGTTATTTTTCTTTACAGCTTTGTACACTATGTCATAATTGATGCATTGATTTAAAATGAGTTATAACAGAAGACATTCAGAGTTTCGAAGAAAGGTGGAATGTGAGAGTACTGAAAGCTTTAAAATATCGTTGTGATAATAATTATATAACAACGATATCTATAATGACAATAGTAACAAAAACAGTTTTTGATAAAGAAAAAAAAATTTTATGTCGAAAAAATCAGTGAATAGTAGGGGGGTAGGGGAAGAGTGAACTAGAATGTCATCACGACTTTAGGCTCTGCGATTATGGCCAGACGAACACTGCATTACTAACAGCGACACTGCAGCATTGAGCATTGCGATGCCTATATACTCGGTGAAAAATTATGCGAACGTTGGAAATAATTTTAACAACTTCATTGCGCTTGTATAGTATAATGTTTTTTTTTTTTTTTTTTATCATTTATCGTTACGTATTACGACCAAATCGTCTGTTGCCTTTATGCCTACTGTTTTACGCAACGTGATGGCTGCATTTTATGCCGTCCAACCGTATATAATATGCCTTTTGGTCGTTTAAGCTCTTCCTCGGATATAAAATTGTACTCTTTGTATACATTATAGAGGTGTCCGTGTGGACGCTCGTTATTCCGTACTCACTCTCGGAAACGTAGACGTTCTCCACGGTTTTAATTTTAAGTACTTGCATGTGCTTACATATATATAAATTTATATATACATATTAAATTATATTATTATGCAGGTGTGTTTATCATTCGTCAAGCGTATTTATTCGAGTTATTGTACACTCTCGTGGACACACAAGTGAAACAATAATAATAATATAATACTACTAAACTAATTTATTTTGAGTACAATTATAATCGGTTCATCCTTGTAAACCCGCTAGCTTTTTAGTTCACAGTAATTCTATAAATTTGATCCGCGTGAAAACCAATTCGACAGCTTAATACGATATAATACAATATGCCACATCACTCATTAAAACAATCATTCAACCATGATTAAATCGTTACTTTTCGCAATTATTACATAATATGTTTCGCGAATGATCACTACGTACATTAAATGTGTTGCATTTCGAAAATATCATCAAACATAATGCTATGGTGCACTTTTTCGGTTATAGAACTACTTTACCTATTCATAAACTTTTCAATTGCAATAAAAAACTAAAATAAATAAAAATAGTAACTTGATTTTTTTTTTTTTATTGATCAAAAGAAACGTATCGGCATCTAAAACATTAGTATTTATACCTACATTTTTGTACCTACATGGCTACATGATATTATACAGGTTTCGCATTATATTTTATTTTAGTAGTTTGAATTAGATTCAACAATAAAATTTGATTTCTTTTATATTATATTTATTATTTATTATAGCCAGTAATAATTTAATAAAAATTAAAATCAATAAAAAATTTCATTTATATCTAGTAATCATCATCATTAGACATTAGGTAGTACTGTAATAGGTAGTAGGTACCTAATGATAATGATTTCTCATCATTCATCATAATACGATATGATACTATATAGATACTTAATAGAAAATAAATCATCTTTTTATACTTTTAAAAAAAATGATGTACCAATTCTAGTTGTATACGAAATATTGATCAATTTCAAAACAATGGAATTTCAAAGAATCATTTTCGAATGAATTTTTCTCGTTTTCATTTAAAATATAATCTCACCACCACTTTCCTCTGCTAAGGTGAATGAAGTGGAACGAGTAAACTATTTACTATCTATAATATTATTCTGAAGTTTAAAAATTACAAAATTATGCTAGTATATAACAACTATAAGACTAATTTTAATACTTCGATGTACTATATTAATATAATATAGAAATAATGTGTGTCTGGAAATTTGTCATACGATACGGTTAGATAGTTACGGCGAATGAAGTAATTTTAAGTGATCTAAAATATAGGTCCTATAAATTTATTTTCAATAAATTTATTAGAGAAAATGTATCTAGTATTAATACGTTATTTTAACTAGAAAAATAGGGTGTAAAAAAAAATACGAAATTAGTTTAATTGTGACCGGTTTAATACATGTAAACAATGAACGTTAACTATTTTATATTCTAAAATTATTTAAAATGTATATATGTCATACGTACTTTTTACTCGCATACTTGTAAAAAATATGACATTGTTTATTTTAATTTTATTCTATAATTTTCCAGGTATAAAAAGATGGACGGAAGCATGTAGGCACGTGGTTTTGAAATAAAATCGATTGACAGTGTATAATAAATCAAATAAAATGCATGTTTTTAAGACCACAATAATGCTTATATTTATTTATTTCTATATACATATATATATATATAAACTAATAGAAATAAAAGAAAACAGCGAAATACTCAAATAACATGATTGAATCTAAAACACTTTGTTTTTCTCGGGAAAGTAGAATTAATAATTTAGATTTAAAATTGTACTACAGAAACCATAAAATTAAACAAAAAATTCGATTTATTTTTAATTAGATAGGGTGTGATTGATGTCAGAATAAAAAAATGTTTGTTTGGATTGAAAACAATCAATATAAAAAATAACGTAGATGAGAACGTATACACTATATATACTATATAGTGTACTGTATATACATATATAATTGTAGTTGTACCGCATCCAATTTCTTAATCGTGTTATAGGCTCCGTTTCTCGTACGATTCTCCCACGAGTTTCCGTATCAAGTATATTTTTATTTGAAGACCAAAATACACTTTGGTTAAACTCTCGGTTCGAAAACAACGTTTTTTTTTTTTTTTCATCCCCAAGAATTTTTTTGTCACTGGCCGTATGTTTTCTTATAAATACGTATATAAAAACCTTAATCGAAGTAGAAATAAGACTAACGTTTATAAAATACATCACAAACCGACCGCTTTATTGTTTACTAGACATTTTGTTTGGCTACAAATATTTCGATGTATTTCTTATTATAGTGATCACTGCAGATCATTTAAATAATCGATTTGAGATAGAAATATAAGGTGTAAGACTTATGAAAATTACCCTCCTCAAAAACTTCTCATCTCTTCCTCCTCCCTTAAAATTATCTATATCCAAATTATGATGTAAACCTCGTTCTTGTATGATTGATTAAGTACTACAAAAAACATAAGACCACTGAAATATGACTTATACGCGCACATGGGTCATTAAGATTAGCATGGTATTATAATCACTTAATTATATCGATAACTATATTCTACTTTACCTTCATGAATATTATTTTTTTTTTTTAATTTCATGATTTAATATGTTAATGAAACATCAAGGGAAAAAACATTCTTTATTTAACTCATGAGTAACAACGTAAAATAGTTTAGCAGTGGGATATAAATTTACGTTTCCAACCTTTGATCATTTCTATGTACATTTGACTACAACTATTACGGTGTTACCTTACTATGTTTAAATCAAATTAATGAACTGTGTACCAGGTACGTAATACGAATTATGCACCCCACAAACAGCCTAAGAAAAAAACGGGAGTAAAATATTTTTTTTGGACGGCAGCTCAAGTTACTTAACGAAGCACAATGTTTTCTCCTACGGAATTTGTAAATAATTAATGTATAAACATATAGGTATAGGTACGTCTGAGTATTTTATATACCCGAAAACATTATTTACACATAACATAAAAAATGTATAGATAGATAAGTGGCTAGAAAAAAATATTGTAATTACATTTCCAATATATTTTTGTTGGTAAAAATATAAATAAATAATGTGGGGAATAAAAATATTCTTCACAGAATACTATATCATTAAAAATCCTTAAAATAAAATAATTAGTACCATAATGAGACGACAAACTTTACAATTGGTCCGAAAATCAAGAAGCAGTTATATATTTTTAAAGTATCAAAGTTTTGAATTTCGATACTTTTTTTAACAATTAACTATTGTTAACAAACGCAATACAAACTGTATTGATACGCACCGTTCGGAATGATAAGCATAATAATCAACTTTTCTTTCACGGATTATAATATTATATACTTGTGTATTCCATGGAAAGAAAATACTTAAAAAAGAAAATTCTAACAACAATTGTGCATCCGACAATACTCACGAACACAATTATAAAAGGTTTACCCGCCGAAATCAAATAATAACAAAATTAAAAAATAATCAATAATAAAAGTAATAGCTTTGGTCGTAATTATGGGCGGAACACTTTTTCGCCCAAAAATAACCCTCCTCTTTTCGACCAAAAATGAAAAAAAAAAAATTTCCTCTTTTCACCTACAAATAATAATTGTATTCTTTTCGCCCACGGTTTCAAGTTTTACATTTTGTAAATCACTGTCTCAAAATTTCTGAACTAGCTATATAAATAACAATCAAAAACCTTTCGTTTAAGAAAAAATTTCATGAATTTTTAACTACAATATAACTTGCAAATTATCTTAATTTTGACATATTTCATACAAATTTGTACTTCATAGTCTTAAAAAAAAATTGTATGAAACGATTTACAATTTTTTTTAGGTACAATAACAATTAGTTATATTGAATTTTGTTTTAAATTTTCAAGAAATTTAAAAAAGCCAATTTTTTATCGGTATTCAGAAAAAAAAAACTTAGAAAATCAAAAATTTAAATTGTCTATAAATAAGTTAAAAAATATCAAAATACTTTGAAAACTTAACATATAAAATGCCAATATAAATATTTGATAAAAATTCCAAGTATTTGCGGTTTTTCGTTTTTGAGTTAAAGTATTTTAAAAAAATATTTTTTCGTAATTTTTTTATGATTTTCTCAGTGTTTTTGAAAAGTATTGAAAAAGTTTCATTTTTGACTTGCCCAAGTACCACTACAAAAAAAAAAAATAAAAACACATCATTGTAAAACCAATAGATTCCATCACTCCGTTTAGAATCTAAAATGTACGTTAGAGTTACCTACACATAAGCTAAGGTTTCTATTTTTATTTCATATTTCACAAGTCAAAATAATTATGCTGGTGAATAAAATTGTACAATGACAGTATTGTGTAGAATGAAATTATTACTACCAAAACAAGGTATATATGCTCTATTACGAGACACACTAGCTAGTAGCTAGCCATTCCTCTCACACTACTTATTTGGTACCCATGTTATATATCAGAATTCCCATCTAAAGGCAGTTTGACATTTGTCTGTTTTTCGTTCAAGAATAGGTAGTACCACTACGGGCTCACCACAAAATTAGATTTCGTCAACTACATTTTTGACATTGCACTGTTTAAAACTTTTATGTAATCATTCAATGTACAGTTGTTTACTATCTATTGATTTTTACAACCGCACTGAGTCATCAAACGATCATGTTCACATTACCTGCCGAATATACCGTGTGTAAGTGTCCGTCTAAACAAAAACACATCCACCCTTAATTTTTTAATGGTTCAATGAAATATAATGTCAATGTCCGCATGAAATTCTACCAACGCTTGGGATTGGAACAACTATTAAAAAAATAAAATAAAATGTTTTCCCAAACTGTCGCTTGATCCCTTTCTGTTTGTGAAAACTCGTGATCACTATACGTCTCCAGCGGGTTGTAAATTTTTTATAATTATTTATTTATTTATTTATTTCAGCATAATCAAATAACATAGAATCTTATTAAATAAAAATACATTGCTAATACGTATACCAACTGAGCTGTGCTCGTAACTGGTATACGGAGTTCTTATAGTTTTAATCATTTGTTCAACTTAAAAATAATTATACAATAAAAATATAACTTACTTCATTCGATATAAAAAATAGCACTAAATGAAATTGTTAACCCAAAGTTTCATCAATATTAATGAAAATTTATAATTATATATATTGACTTTTTGTAATTTTATAAGCACACACATTCTCATCAAGCTCACTAACTATTTTATTAATTGTTTTTTTAATCTGATTTTTAATAATTATATCATTGGTATTATTTGAATGTGTTTCACATAGATTTTTTATTAGACTCTTTACTTCTATGTTTAGATTATTAAATATTGTTTTACTCACGTATTCAAGGGAATTTCTTGAACTGGTTAATAATGTAAATGATGATTTAATGAACTTCCCTGTTCTTGTGTCTATAATTTCTGTAGTGTTAAGTATTTGCATTTGTATGGATTTTTTTAAAATTTGTCTTATGTATAGTTTATAAATAGGTAATATATTTGTATGGTTAAATATCATTTTCCTGATGGGTAGTTTAATGGTGTAAATACAGTATCAATAAATATGATGACAAAAACAGTCGACGCGATATATGAGTAAATGACCTTTGATTTTGAGGTATAATTTTGGGTGTAGGCGCGAGTATACACAGTTCTACTTCAGATATGTTATGAGGAACAGAGATAGCCTATCGCACAATTATTAAACACAATAATCGCCACTTACCGTTAATACCCCACTACGATAATATTATAATATGTCTAAACAATAACGATTAAACTGCGGATCCTGTTACTATTGTATGATAAAAGATATTTCGCATACAATATCTGTTATTTTTATTTTTATTTTTTTTTCAAACATCCCAGGCGTAGCTTCATTGGAAGCAATCTTAAATACGCTGGAAAGATCTATAGCCTGATACCACTCTTAGTTGGTGGATGAAGCATAGCAGTGGTCCGTTTTGGGTCCAAAGCCTCTATATATTTCGCATGCGTCTTGAATGACACGGGACGGGGATGGGAGCCTTGATTTATAAATGTACATAATAATGCAATAAACGCGCTTACGGGTCCAATTTCTATATTATGCGTATGCCTCATGGTTATATTCCATAATAGCTCTCGGGAATCTCAGGAAGTTATTGTCCGCAGCCCGCTAGGCAGTCTCCATAAATATGAGTACAATAAATTGTATTGTTTATGTGCGAACCGTTCCAACAAATCATATACGGTGACGCGTACGTAACGATAAAATCGTAACACGTGTACATCAGTGACACGTGATGTTTAATGTTAATTAATTAGTTATAATTTTAATTAAATATTACATCGCGAACGGGTTACGCAATTATTATGTTGAATATAGTCGAATAATATGACGTACACTATATGTTTAAACATAAAATTATATATATATATATATATATGTACAAATTTATACACGTGTTCGTATTTTTGACCGTGTAAAATCTGTACACACGTTTACCTACTTGTCTTCAGGTTTTATTAAATAATATTGTTAACAAATAACAGTACACACGTGTGAGCGAACGCGATACGATTTTATCACGTTGCACGCAAAATATAGATATTACATGTTATTTCATAATATACCTATTATATTATATTAAAATGGGCGCGTGCGTCGACACGTTCATGAAATTTAATTTCTATGGAAAACATTTTTCCAACCGGGGTTTCGTTAAATCGCATAAGCGGTTATTACAATATATTGTAATAAATAAACATTATAATCAATACATAGTTATACAGATGAGTTTCGAGTGTTTTAAAATCTGAATAACTAAGAACCGATCTCCACTCTAAAACAATTCGATTGTTACAACGAATATAATAGTGAATAGGATACTCTCACTTGTCACCCAGGTTTTTTATAAAGTCACTTGACAGCACATGATGTATATGCGTATAAATATATATATAGAACATGATAATTCATTTCAAATGTTTAAAATCCAGTAACGAAAATTATTACGGTGTCTTTGACTAAATGTTTTGAATATAATATTACATTAAGACCAAGAGCTTAAGTTTATGACATTTTTTTTCAACTGAAGTAATATATTGTCTATAAACAATAAATACATATACTATGATATAGATTATTTAAGTCTATATACAACTGAATTCCAAAAAAAAAAAAAATCGCTTATTATATTTAATTCGGTAAAATTTTAATATTATTACTTATTATTGTTCGCATAATACGTTTTTGTACAATATAAGTAGGTACCTTGATTTTATCTTATTTGAAAAAAGTATTTTTAATTCGTGTAAACTCCTATTTTATTATTATTTATTATTTGTTATTTTTTCCATAGCTGTGAAAGTACTTGCAGTATTATATACGTATACCTACAGCTTAACAACTACATAAGTATCAAATGTAAATACGAGTAGAGTGAAAAAATGCCAATACCTACAAGAATGTTTGGTTCAAAAAAAGTATTTGGGATAATATAAAATACTGAAAATAAATAAAATTATAAACTTCAAAATTTGTACAAAGAGCTTTGATATATTTTTGAAAGATAATATCGAAAGATAACATTAACTAATGACTGGTAGTTTATTGACTCACTACTCCTTGTACGATACATATTATGTACAAAATTGTTTATTAATCTTTTATCATTTGTTTTTATTTTTCTAAATCGTTATCTTGTTATAAAAGCCAAAAATATTAATTGTAAATATTACCACCAGATATAGATAGCCTAGGCTAGGAATATCTTATAATAGTAATAAATAAATAAAAAAATAAAAAATGACTGATGGTTTATTGAATAATTAGTTTGCTGAATAACTATCATCGATACACTTGTGGCGTCATCGGTGAAATTATGATTTGATTGGAAATATTTAATTAAAATAATAATTATTTGTTATGAATTATAAATTACTCTACAGCTGTTGTAATTTGAAATATGAATTACATCATTTCGTTTGAACATTTCATATTGTATTACACTTCGTGACACGTAGGTTTTCACCAAATTCACAGCGTTCATAATGTGGCAGTAGACAATAATAGAATCTAGTGTAATAGCTTAGAAATTTTGACATATTGCTGGATGAAATTTCTGAATTTTAGCTTGAAAAATATTTTGGTGAAAATGGTGAATTATGTAACATATTTTAATTATTGGCTTTTTATAATAATCAGAAAATCCATATGAACAATTTAAAATATTCGGTGATTATTCACCTACATTTAAGTGTGATATGGCATGATATTAAATGTAGAAATCATCTTGGACTTTTAAATTATGCATTGTTAAATTGATTACACCCCAAATCTAAATTAATAGCATATTTTATAATTAAAGTTTAAAATACAATTCGATAGGAAGAAATATTTATTTTACAAATAGTGTACAGAGCACCTTAGAAAAACTATAATTATATACATTAGGTATGAGAAGGAATTGATGAGTACAGTAAATAATTAATATGATTATATAAATATTTTAAAACTAAATTTAATAGTTTTCCAATTTTTTTTCCAAGGTGTATTGTATGCGCAAGTAAATAATTTTAAAAGTAAAATTATTGATTATACGAGTAAGTTTATCTGGGATAAATAGTTAATAATTCATCTCATACTTTTATTATATCTGACACGAGCGTTAATCAATATCTTTTTCTTCGCAACGAAGTTGAATTTCCACGGTTTATTGGGTGAAAGTATTTTTTGTTAACTTAGCTTTTTTGTGTAAAGATCGTTTTTTCTACTTGGAAAAATAAATCATTCGTATATGTTTTCAAATAAATCCGGCCAGATAATAGGACACAAATTTATTTGACGACCACGTCCCGTAAGAATCACTGTGGCACATAAAAATATAAATTAGTCACTATACGTTTATCCAAATAACGTTTAACATCTAATGAGTATAACATGTATAGAACATATCGGCCTTGTAATAATTTTATTTTTATAGAAAAGGGTTGAACCACTGTCCATTTGTGTACAAAAAAACTTAGTTCCTAAGAAATAACGAACACTCGAAAAAAATCAAGGTCGCCGCAACCCGGTAATGATAGTAACCGAACGTTATGGTCTGGTAGACATTTTTACCCGTTGATGATATTAACTAACCGTTGTTTGCTGATGATCATCCAAGTAGAAATCCTTCATATATGTGTGCGTGTTTGTTTTAAGTTGGTATACGCTTTTAAAATACTACTTTTATTAAAAAAAATATGTGAGCTGTAAAATCAGTCTACAAAAAAAAAAAATGTTATTGAAAACTTTTCACATTAAACATTGCACCAACTGATCTAACTGTATTCAAGTGCTTTATACTATTATATACGAGACGATTGGGCGAGTACATTAAAAAATATTCTCTGACAAATTTTTGAATGATTATAAATTCAAGTACAGCGAAACATTTAGTCATCAGTAGTCGTCAAACGATAGGTGGTCTCTAAATTCTGGTTTGTACATGTACTTATATTATTTTTATAGGATTTACGTGGGCTTTATTCTTTTTAATTGAAAGTCACTTAATGAAAAGGAGGGACCAAACTAAAACGGGTTCCTCTGCACGAAATATATATTATTTTTACAACAATACGATCGTTATGAAATATATTTTCTAGTAGAAAAGAGAACACTGGTTAAGTTATAGGCACATTTCAAAAATAAAATAGAATAATGTAGTATCGGGATTATCGGTTGTCAATAATAAAGGTATTTAACTAATTATTACACTCTCACGTCATTGACTATAATGATAAGATTAAAATATTGATGACAAGAAACATTTTATTTTCATTTGGTATTCGAACAACTGCAGAAACGACTGTAACCGTCAATTTCATTCTTAATAGGTATATATATTTTATACACATGAAAAATATTGAATAAGCCAATGAAATTTACGTTCAAATCCTTATTGAAGACTATCGAATGAGTTTATAGTTTAATATTGACTACCTAAGAGGCTATGTTTAATGTGTTAAGTGTAACATAAGTGTAGGTATATTATAGATTTTGGATTTCATTTAAAAAAGAAATTTCATTGACAAATTGTATTGTATAATAATATGTATAAATATATATTTTTTTTTTTTTAGTTGCAGTGATATGGACTCGGTATGTCGTGCTTACGAGACCAGTAGCGGGGAATATGATTCACCTGAAAATGTAATAACTAGTCAATTTCGCTATAACACGTTGGGTCATATGAAAATCGATTACTCTTCCAATTGGAGCAATCTTGATAAATATATCTGTCAAGTTTAACACGTTGATTACGCACTAACATGTTCTAATGCGTAGATATTCGCGATGGGCTATGTCAGACCATGCGCGTCCACGCTATAATGCCGGTAGGATTATAATGCTGAACGAATAATTTTAAAACTAATATCTGAATATTTTATAATATGATATATATTTAATAATCACTCGTCAGATTATATAATGACCACATTAAATAGCTAATCGTGTGTGCATTACAATAAGGTTTTAATTGGTTCCTAGTCGGAGGAATAAAAAATAATGTATTATTGAAAAAAGTATAACAATGTTTAAATTTAAAAAATAAAATAATATAAAAATTTAAAAGCGGGACAAAAGAAATTGGTATATAAATTTTAAATTTTAAATTGAAAAATGGTAATTTTAATAAAATGTTTTAAGTTTTTGTTCTATATTTTAACTGGCCCGTTGTGGTTATGCCTTTAGTTTAAATCGTTTTAAAATTATCTAAAAACACATTCAATCTGTTGTATTTTCCGTTTTTGTGTAATGTCATAATGTTGTTCTATTTTCAACATATTCTTCATAATATCAATCAGAAAAAAAGCCTACTTGGAGCTAACAATTTTGGAAATAAAAAAAAATTTAAAACTTAAAAAATTAGAATCAGCAATTCTACACGGTTAGCTAAATAAATTGTTTGATATTATATAAGTAGAAATTATTTACTGCTAATGTACATTTGTATGACTATATTATTCATAAGTTACTTTAGTAAAGTATATATTTTATTATATTTCATCAATTAACCATAATAAATAAGTTAAAAAATGTCGGTTAAATGTATAAAATAATATGTTACTTTTATTTGGTATAAGACATTCGATATGCGTAGTACACAACGTAATTATTGTAATAACAAATTAAAAATTATTTCATAATGTGTGTTTTATTTAATGAATTATTCAACGTAACTCATTTGGTTGGAGTGAAGAGGACACATTTTTCATTTATAAATTTTTTTTTTAACACCATTATCGTTGATACTGCTTTATCATAAATTATACAATACGTGTTTTATGTGTACGTTCAATCGTTTATCTTTTGTAAATTCTACAGTTTGTAAAACCATTAATCGCATTTCGCAACATGTGTACTTCATACTTATCCAGGTAAATATTGGCCGATTATAAAATAGCAGTAAAACTCCATAGGTATGACACGGAATTGAACACGGCAACACGCCCGCGTTTATATAGCATAATATGCGTATAAATACATTTTATATTTAATGTAATAGGTAATGTACTGTTTTCAGCGATCGGAAAAAATATATTAGATTAATATTTGAACTTTGATATGCGTATAAATACATTTTATATTTAATGTAATAGGTAATGTACTGTTTTCAGCGATCGGAAAAAATATATTAGATTAATATTTGAACTTTGATCATTTCATAACTTATATATTTTAAATTATCGATAAAAAATGTAAATCGATATGTTTACTTTCAACGTACTATACGTATACCTACTTGGTATACAGTATAAGAATTAATATGTTTGCATTAAAACGGGTTGAAATCGAAATCGAATTAATTACAGCTCGAATTAATTGCAACTTTAAATAAAAAGTCAAAAGAAATACCCTCGTAAATTATTTATGTTAAAAATATATTGTGATAAAATAGTTGTATCGATTTGTAATCAATAACGTTTTCCTAACCGCAGCAGAACAGCAGTTTTCCGTATACACCACACACTACTTAAACTCAGTATTTTTACACTATAAAATATCTCGTATAGAAAATCGTCAATTACGATCTAGTCAGAGTAGTATTGTGCGTTAGCAGGCTTTTGGGAAAATTGAAAAATAAACGACAACATGTGGTATAAAAATGTATTTTTTAATTTTTGAAAAATATTTCGGTCAAAATAATATTTTATAACATTATTTATGCCTTATATCAAATTTAAGGAAGATGTGCAAGAAAAATCCAATATTAAATGTTGGTTTAAGGGATTTTTATGCTGCAGTGTAGATTTATGAAACCACAAACTTGGATAATAGCTATTATCCAATAGATTTTAGTATATAACTTATGGTTTGTTAATTATTGTGTTCTCAACTATACTGCAAAATATAACGGATCAAGAAGACGACAACTAGTTATAATAATGATTAAAAATGATTTTAATTTTTATCAATAGGACAAAGTCTTGAAATAGGTAGTTTTGACTGATATGAATTTTCATATGTTACAAATATTATAGGTTCATAAAATAATCAATATTTTGAATTTGGTGAGTTGTCCCTCACATATTATAATATAAAAAAAAAAAAAAATGGTAACTCTTCTTATAAATACATCACTAGGATCATAAAGGATAAATACTTCCCAAAATCTTCGTACTTATTTTGCACTGATAACATGAAAACGTGAATCTTATACGTTGGTACTTCGTATATTTTATAATATACCATAAGCCTATACGAACATTATAATATAATATTTTACATATAATATCAATCACAACCGTAGATATCTAGCTAAGTTTAAATAAATGAATTATGGACCCAAAATAAAATTAATTTGATAAAAAAAGGACTTATTTTTTATATTGTTAATGGATGCACGTTTATTTTAACTCAAAATATGGATGCCATAATAGTACGCACTGTACTGAATTTAATTAAAATCAACAAATTTACAATTGTTTGAATGTTTATGATTTGAATTAACAGTGTCATGGCTAATTGTTATGAAATACATAATATATTGGATAAAATAATTGTTATGTAATATGGTTCTTCATGCATAATGTTTTATAGGTCTAACTACTCTATATATGTGTAACGTTTTAGAGAGCTGCATACCGCGAAGGAAGAAGTGTGAAACGCAACTTCATTATATTATAATATGTATGAAACAAACTTAACATACAGAAAAAACTTAACTCCCTTAATATCTCGTATCCATGGAATATTTAATACTTGGAATATGCGTTGTTTACTTAATTTATTTTATGCATTTGGTCTTTTAGGGGAAATTGAGTTAATTTCTTAAGACAAGAAAAAGAAAACATCACCTACTATAATACTCCCCTCTACACTATACAGGCTAATGCAAATTTATAATTTATGTCACTAAAAGGTTTTTTTACACCATTCATATCGTATACGATGAACACGTCGCATATTATCTATACTAAGTATTATTATTATTTGAAAAATTAAATAAATAATGCAAAATATAAATTGTAATATATACATTTTGTTGGTGCCGTTGGTCGTCAGATAAAGAAATAATTACATAAACTCACAATTCAATTTCAACACAGAACGGAATTATTTTTAATTATACGCTATTTGATATTGTATCATAATTTTATTGCTGTTTTAGTAATCCACCTGTCCAAAAAAATTAAAATAATATTGTTAGTAAAACCATTAGTAACTGCTTGAATTAAACTTATTCGGATTTCAACCGCTTCGGTGTTACTGTAATAAGATATAACCAGAGCTGTATATTTATCAAACACTAAAATTTTAATATCTTAACAATCCTAATCGTATATCGATTTCTTTTTAAATACGATAAATTAGTAATGTCCATCGATCATCATCATGTTTAATACGTAATTTTTGTAATTTGTAGGTGCGTTACTCTTCTGTATAAATTATTATACTGTAAAACGTTTAATATAGATAATAATAATTCTTCTCTTTCATCTTCGTCACTTTTACCGCACTTCTGCGAGACCTATAATATCGTATTAGGTCTGAGTTATCACTTATCACAACAAAATATGTCATTCCATATCATTACATTGGATTCCGCTCGTCACCCTTTTAAACCTATCCTTTTTATAACTACCATATATTGCTCTTCTGATCTGATCCGTCATCCTCACTCATACTCATTTCTTATTTAAGTCTAGTCGACCCATAAATAATGTAATATGTAATATGATTAATTTTACACTTGATTTAAAATTATTTCTCATATAGTTATAAACCAAAGAATCACTGGATTTTTTCCCTAAAACTATTTTTAACACATTATTACTACATCTAAAACAAAATAAGACAATATAGTTTAATTGTAAAATATTTTTATTTACTTATTCCACCGATTATCGAAGTGGATATTCATACAAAATATGTGAGTGAACTAAAAAGTGAGTATAAATAAAATAAAAAAATTCGCGGACTATCACATATTTTCTTCGTTGCTTTTTACTTTTTAATACAGAACTTGTCAGCTATTAAAAATACTGCATGATGATCAATGATTTTATCGAGACTTTAAAATACTCTAAACAAATTTATGGAATACATGAATACACGTACAGTCAAAACAAAAGTACCTATTACTAAATATTACTGTTATATTAGAAATATTCCCTAGCTCGATCCGTTCAAAATTAAAAACGTAATTATTTTCTCAACGTCATTAATTTATATTTTGATAGTTTAAAATGTTATCAACCAAAAAATACGATTATATTATTTTTAACAGTACAATTTTCATTACCTATTAAAAATAAATTGTTATGCTTATTGAAGATGATATCTATTAAACGTTATTACATTTTATTGAATTCAATGTAAACTTTTTTGATATATTTTATATTTTTATCTCTACGTAAAATGTTCGTGTACTCATCAGATGTATCAGATATATCAGATGTATCAGGTATCAGATGTTTCAAAAATAAGTTGTTCATTTACAAAGCATTTTAATGTTACATTTAATAATTTGTATTTAGTCCAAAAATTCAAAATTTTATTTATTCAAATTTAAACAATTCAAACCCATATTTTTTACAGTCAGTATAATTTACATATTATCAACACAAATAAATTAATTAATTTATATCCACTGATAGTACAATATATTTTGCTTAGATGAATCACCATACACATTTAATTTATGAAATATGGTTTGAAAAAATATAACTACACATCTGCTGTTTCATATTTCGTTCGGTATTCAAATTTTTTTTAGATTCTGAACGGAATAATGGAATCTATTGGTTTTACAATGATCTGTGTTTTTTTTTTTTTTTTGTGTGTCTGACGACACCTTTTTTGGCAGTAAAAATGCTTCGATTTTCTTAAATAGCAACTCTTCTGAAAGCAGTGAATGTAGATGGTACTTTGGCAAATCAAAAATCCAACTTTTGCAGAACTTTTTAAAAGCGTTAAAAAAAACGATGAAAAAGTTACGAAAAAACGAGAAATTTTAAGCAAAAACACATTTTGACAAAACACATTTATTTTAAATGCTCTAACTCAAAAACGAAAAACCGCAAATACTTGAAATTTCCACCAAATCTTTATAATGGCGTTTTCTATACATGGTAACATTTTCGAAGTGTTTTGAAATTTTTTGACTTAATTATAGACAATTTAAATTTTCGATTTTGTAAGTTTTTTTTTTTGAAATATCTTTAAAATTTATTTGGCTGTCCGAAAACTCTTCAAAATTTAATACAAGGTTTATTATAACTTATACTTATCGTAACTAAAAAATATCAGAGATTGTTTTACTCAAATTTTATTTACAAGCCCATAAAGTTCAAATTTGTATAAAATGTTTGAAAATCATGCTAATTTGCAAGTTATTTTGTAGATAAAAATTCATAAATTTTTTTCTATTTATAACTAAGGTTCAAAATGTTAACACTAGGTTATCCATAAGCTTACCTTCAAAAATATATAAAAAAATTTCTACCGAACTTAAAGGAAAAAAATTTATGACCGTTTGAAATTTAAACTTTTCAAAAATTGCATAAAATAGTGATTTTTCCTCAAAAGATTTCAAATATTTGTTATAATTCCAAAAGTATAAGTCCCAGAAACTTGAAATTTTTATCAGTTGTTAAGATTAGCTTTTCTTTAGTTCATATTTTTTTCAAAATATTATACTGATTTTAAGCAACTTAGAGGTATTTGAAATATTCAATATTTTTACATTTTACATAAACATAAAATAAATGCAAAATAAATTTTTATAAATGTTTTCAAGTTTATAATATACATCAAAATTTGCCATTTCAATAACAAAATTATTTTTTATTTTGCTTAACAATTATCGAAAATATACAGAAACAAAACAGTTTAAACATGGTTAGTAATAGAATCGGTTCATTATACAATAAAAAGCTTGCGTAGTGTATAATATATGAAAAAAAGGTTACAATAACTCAGTTGTATCAATTATATTGTTGTGTTGTATAATATGGTCCAAAGTATTTGTGCTGCATGGAACATCCAAAAGAAGTATGTTTTTTCAAAGGCATATAATTATCTTAAATTTCTTGATAAATATTAATATGATTTTAATATGATTTATACATTTTTTTGTACATTTTAATATTTTAAACTAAAGGTGAAATGTTACCTTTAACCATTTTTTAGATTCTGAACGGAGTGATGGAATCTATTGGTTTTACGATGAAGTGTGTTATTTGTTTTTTTTGTGTCTAGTCATCACGTTTTGGGGCAGTAAAAATGCTTCGATTTTCTTAAACAGCAACTTTTCTGAAAATAAAGTGAATTTAGATGGTACTTGGGCAAGTCAAAAATCTAACTTTTTCAATAACTTTTTAAAAAATCGAAAAAAACGATAAAAAAATTACGAAAAAACGGGAAATTTTACGCATAATCACGTTTTTACAAACTACATTTTTTTGAAATGCTCTAACTCAAAAACGAAAACCCACAACAACTTGAAATTTTCACCAAACCTTTATATTGGTGTTCTCTATACATGGTTAAGTTTTCAAAGTATTTTGCATATTTTGACCTATTTATAGACAAGTTAAATTTTCGATTTTTGTATGTTTTTTTTTTTTAAACACCTATAAAATTTAATTGGCTGGCCAAAAACTCTTGAAAATTTAATACAATGTTTATAATAAGCTTAACTTATCTTCAATAGAAAATAACGGTGATCGTTTCACTCAAATTTTTTTTATAAGTTCATAAAGCTCAAATTTGTATAAAATGTGTCAAAATCACTATAATTTGCAAGTTATTTTGTAGATAAAAATTCATAAAATTTATAAAATTGCATTATAATTCAATTTAAATATAAAATACTATATTATTATATACACATTTTAGACAAACATATTAACTCCGTTCAGAATCGTTATTCGTATACAATGATTTTTATTATTGCATTCAAATTAACAAATCCATTGTAATAATGACCTATCCTATAAACGAGGTACACTCCACCCCCAACTGTACAGCAAAGCGAGGCCCACCCATTCTTTTTAAAATTAATCGCATTTGAATAATATATCATTGGAATAGAGATTTTAAAAGTAAAACCTATACAATACATAACAAATACATCCTTCTTCTTTATCTGTCGCACTCTTTATTTTTAATAATGTTACATGTTTAGAACGATGCATTTTCCATGCATCCATTGTTATAAAACAGTCACCGCATATTTTGTAGCCTAAAATAGGGTTGTAAATATCATTTAAATCATTACCAATCAAATGGCTATAAACTGAACCACTTTGATTCATATCTTCTTATAATGTTTCTCGAACTTCAAAGGTATTATCTCTGGATAAATCTTCTACACCTAAATACTCAATAATCACATCTTCTTTAAAATTTTCCTCATTCACATATTCAATAGACAAATCTTCTTCATAATTATTTTTACCTACATACTCAATAGTCATCATTGGTTTACAATCATTGCTCATTTTAAGAGATATTGTATGTGAAATGTTATCCTTTAAGTCACCATACTTTAACTCATGACCTAAACGTTTTTCTTCATTGTCAATCGATTCGTCCATATGTATTTGAGTCTCATTATTGATATTTTTGGTCAAACAATGGACAATATTTTCTTTTCTTTTATCAGCAGTTGCGTCATTATATGTATTGGTTACCTTCAATTCATTCTGTTTAAATTCAACATCATGATGTTTCTCAAGTTTCGGTGGCATTATCTCCAGTTCGTTTTGATGGGATTTATTCTTAAGCCTTATAGTAACTATACATGAATAAGTTTCAAAAAATTTATTATAACAAATTTTATCATTTAAATATTATTTTTATGGGATGGAAACATAAATTGTATTTTTCTGCGAGACTAATTTCCAACGGTTTTATTATAGTTACCTTTGTTCATTATATTACTTATTATTCAAAACAAAAAATAATTTACTTATAACGTAGTTGTAACACCCTACGTAATAAGACCCTACTCGGTATTGTATGTTTATGGAAATTTGAAATAATTCTTGTCCACGTGAAGATTTCAAATCAATGTTAAAATCACTTCCAAAAAGAATCGGTACCTAGTTTATCAAAATAATGTATTTTTAAAAGTTGATTTCAATAGGAGTACGTTTCATTTTATTTTCCATCATCATGTTTCCAATCAGTATTAAACAAGTTCCAAAACATGTCTGCAACATTTTTTATCCCAGAAAGCAACGTTTCTTTCCGACCGCCTTTGATACTATAATTACTCTACGATTACTAATAAGCAGACATCACTAGTGCACTTCTAATTGGTAATAGATTTAAAACCGTTTATAAGGTAAGTTTTTTACAGTCTCATAATTTTCAAGATTATTATTTAAGAAAATATTGTTATTAATACCGGCTATTTTTGTGTCTGTCTTTTTAGGCCGTCCTCTTGGTGTCTTCAGAGGTAGCTCATCATTATTTCCACGTTTTGCTCTTCTTTTAGCCATAATTTATCTGAATAATGTTTATTGGTTTTCTTTAATATATTTATAATGATCTAATAAATTATAATATTAAGAGTTATATAATAATAGTAACCCGTAGCTAAGCGACTAAATATCAACTTCCTTAATATACCAGATAGGTCTTTTTACCGTGCACATTATATTTATAACAACATCTTGTATTAAATTAGCACGATGAATTAAGTATTATGTAATTGAATGTCTTTTTTAAAAAATTACTTTTGTTACGATATAGAGAAAATATACGGTGATGTAGCAAATTTTTCATAAGAACAATACTTAGTATGCGATAAACTTTTTGAATTAGACGAAGTATTTTTATTTTTATAAATATATAAATATATATATATATAATATATATATATATATATGTTATCTATTTAGAAGGAAAATCAAATTATATTTATTTGAATAAAATTGTTCAGCAGTAAAACATCCAGTTTGCTTTGAAAATATGTGGTATGAATCATTCTTAAATATTTATTATAAATTTATATTTTAAAAATTGTTCAACATAATAATTTAATTTGCTGTCTATTTTAAAAATACTATTATTTTGAGTGATTTATTTTTACGACTAAGTGTTATAACTTGAAATTTTTACCAGCTATTAAGATTCGATTTTTTAAATTTTTTTTTTTAAATCACTGTTAAAAAAATTTGGTTAGTACAAAATACTTGAAGATTTAATAGAAGATTCAACAGAAGTTGTTCATACTGTCATATTAAAATTATTGAAATTCATAAGCTCAATTTATTTATATAAGCCTTTGAACAACGAATTTTGACATAATATTACATAACAGTTATAATATATAATACTGGCAATTGACAAATCATCTCGGTTTTTGGTATTTGCTCTAACTCTAAAACCAAAAAATGCAAACACTTAAAATTTTCACCAAATGTTTATATTAGCATTTTTTTTTTTTGTTTATATTAGCATTTTTTTTTTTTACATGGTTAAGTTTTCAAAGTATTTTGAAATTTTGTAACTTATTTGTAAACAATTTAAATTTTCGATTTTTCTAATTTTTTTTTTTTTTTGAAATATTGATAAAAAAATAATTGGCTATCTACTAACTCTTGAAAATTTAATACAAAGTTAACTATAAGTTATAATTACTGTCACTAATTAATGACCTATCCTATGAACGAGATGCACTCCATCCCAAACTGTACAGCAGAGCGAGACCCAGCTGGTTTTTTTTTTTAGTTATTATTCATTTTTATTAGATATTATAATTCATAAACATGGGAAGTAAGCGTAGAAAGTTTACTTAAACAAACACGACTTCCAATAGTAGTTCTATGAATTGATCGTTTCAGAAAAATTTATTACTTATTTAGGGTAGCTGTGTAGATATTCAAAATTTCCGGAAATAAAATTTTAAAACAAATAACCGTTTTATTAATTATTAACATTATAATATTAAAAGCTTCAGTATGCTATAAATATCCGTGAAATAATATCTCTATAATTCTATAACACTATAATAGCGATAAAAAAAAAAAAATTGAACGGGGACTCGCTCTGTTGTACAGTAAGGGGTGGAGTGGACCTTGTTCATAGAATAGGTAATTATAATGGATTTTTAAAAAATTTAAAAATATCATACATCATTGTAAAACCAATACATTCATTACTTCGTTTAGAATCTAAAATAGTTTTACTATTGCCGTGATTCCGTCAAATCTGATCTCGCTTCTAACTGCGAGCATAGAAGAAACCCGCAAAACAGCTCGTCCGAGCTCAATACGTTTTGAATGCGTATAAGAGCACTCAACATGTTGGCTAGACATGTGCACACATTTTATGAAAACTGATGGGTTTCTCGGCAAATTAAATACATCCAATAGCTCAATGCATCCAATCATTGGATATATTCTGTAAGAATATATTTCGGAATTTTCACTCTGAGCGCATCGGTATCCAATTTATTATGATTTAAAACGTTTCTGCGCATTACTGTCAAATTTTTCAGTAACTCGATCGTACTAATCGTAAATTCGTAAATGGCAAACTGACGAGTGATTATTACCGACAAAGTTGACAGCAAAAGCAATCCGCAAAAGCTCTGACATTTATATACTGTACTGTAAAACAAAGTTACGTGTTTTTATCGTAATAAACTAATAAATAAACAATTTGATTTGTATGATATTTTCTTCTGGATTCTGAACGGAGTGATGGAATCTATTGGTTTTACAATGATGTGTATTTTTTTTGTTCTCTGTGTCTGCCATCACGTTTTGGGGCAGTAAAAATGCTTCGATCACGTTTTGGCAAACTACATTTTTTTTTTAAAATGCTGTAACTCAAAAACAAAAAACCGCAAATACTTGAAATTTTCACCAAATGTTTATACTGAAATTTTCTATACATGGTTATGTTTTCAAAGTATTTTGATATATTTTGACTTATTTATAGACAGTTAAAATTTTGGATTTTTCTAAGTTTTTTTTTTTGAAATACCGATAAAAAAAAAATTGGCTGTCCAAAAACTCTTGAAATAATAATAATATTGACATAATATTTCAATTTAATATAACATAATATATGATATAATATACCTATTCTAGACTAACATATTATTATCTCTGTTCAGAATCTTTATTCGTATACAATGATACCCCTCATTGCATTCAAATTTAACAAATTCATTGTAATGACCTATCCTATGAACGAGGTGTGCTCTACCCTACTGTACAGCAGAGCGAGGCTCATCCGGTTATTTTTTTGATTTACCCTTGTCTTATCAGTGCTATCCTGACGTTTCGAGCCCATTGCAGGTTTCATCATTAAAGTGTATCTATGTACTATATCCGGTGTCGCAGTTGTTTTTCTACTTGTTTCCGACCTGTACCTATATTATATTAACCACCACTCATTTATCTTTTGGTATTTATAAGCTTTCGATTTGTTTTGTTTAATTTTCCAATTCGTTCGTGTATCATTATTCGCAATTCAGTTTTTCTTATAATGTTTGTCCAGTATACGAGTGGTATCAGAAACTCTGATGCCATTGCGCACGTGTTTCTGATATAGCCTCAAGTCTGTCATTTTAGGATAATGTTTCTATTTTTGTAATTGTAATAAAACTTTTTTTTTGGTTTGAAAATTATATGGATTACTTACATCATAATGATGTATATATTTCTTCATAAATACTATTATCGAATACGCTTATTATTTGCTATGCTCACCGTATATTATAACTCCCATCCGCAGAAGTCCAATTTTCCGTGAAGCGCAGTAGTGTGAATCATAATAATATATGGTTAGAATAAAATATGGAACTTGCAACGATCCCGAAACGTTAGCACTTTGATGCAAAGCGAAGACATATGATATACCGTGAAAATAAAATATTATATCAATTCTCGAAAACTTTGACCAATTTATAACAATTCTATATTATCCTGGCGTAATATGATACTGTATTTCTAAGCAAAAATAATGACGTTATACAACTGAGTATCTACCTATACGCAGTACACATCGAATTGAAAAGGAACGACATTCAAAACAAAAAACTAAAACCGTAACGATACACTGGAAACTAAAAAACGTCAAGTAACAATTATTTAAAAAATCACTTACCGGTTGTAAATAATTTTGGTTCGCAGTTTTTGGGATTATACATCTCAGGTCTCTTGAGACTCGTATCCAGAATTTACTGTGTTAGCGTATAAAAACTACGACACATCAGTAAAAACAAACGGCTGGATACAAGTAAAAGTACTATCGCGCACATTATTATTAACAATCATACCGGTTTATTTATTGTGTGTTCCTTTAGTCATGATAGTGCGTATATACACATAACAATTTAATAACACTAAATCCTATAACATTATTGCGGTGAGTATAATGGACACTGCGATACGGTTGCCCGCGCTGCATGCTGTCCCGGTCCGATCGGAATTCTAAAGATAACCGTACTCCGCTTATCTATTATTTCCTGTGATATCGAGCTTTAAGCACCTAATGTCCGACGGCATCCGTTCGCGTGACTAAACGTCTCAGGACGATTCGGTCGATCACGCGGTGCAACCCTCCCAATGAATGTAATATGAGTATTATTATGACCATCGACCACCCTCGTGTGCTATACGCAAACCATGATGAACACAGACGTATCTCCAAGGGGGGGGGGGCAAAATGGGTAGTCGTTCTCCCAGTAGACATTTTCAAAAATTTGTTAAAAAAATTATAATAATCGATGATCAAAAAAAAAGAGAGCTTTTATTAATATAAGGAACACGTCTTGTAAACGTCACTTCAACAGAAAGAAGCTTTTCAACACTTCACAGATAGTTATATAATTTGTATGACAACTTTTATACCATTTTACTTTTTAACAATATTATTATTCTATTCGTTTCTGATCTACCTATTATGTGTTCATTTAAATTTGTAATTTCTCATTAGTAAAGATTTTTATATAAACATAAAAGCCTTTGCCGTAATAACATACATCTGTGAATAGAAAAATCTTCATACTTTTTATGATTATTCAAGTTTTTAAAAATATATTTGCTGGAATCGAATAATGTTTAAATAATGACAGTTATTAGTTTAATTTTCACCTAATTGCTCACTTTTTACTTCATGCTTTTTAGATTAAAAACTTGATTAAGGAGCCAAATGGGGCAAAGTAGATTATCAGGATTAGCATTTATGCGCAGTTTCACAGAAACGTTCAAATCAATATAAACCATGTAATAGATAGATTTGTATAAAATAAACAAAAAACAGATTTTGTTATATAATTTAGGTAGATACTGAATCTAATTCATTATTTGTATTTTATTAGTAATCATTGAGTAGAAACAAGTTCATCTCACCCTCTCCCCTTGAAAGTGACACCCCTGAATGAATAAAAACACCATATGTGCAGTTCAAACGCGTACGAATGGAGATGTCGACCAGACTTTTCTTCGAAACAGTGGTGTGATAATATTCAAATGGTAAGCCATATATACAGTTTACAGTCTGGATGCGATCGCAGGAGTTTGCCGACGACGATATGAAAAAACCATGATCGAACGGTTGGTCAATTCAGAAAATCGTTTTGGGAAGGATTCCGAATGCAACACGATAACCATATAACATGACAAAGTTCACCGTTTTAGGTACGTTGTCTCTAATTATTTTTCATTATTTTACCCATTTATATCACAATTATACAATATAATACTGTTTACTATTTCAAGTTAAATAACACATTATAATATAACATATTATTATAATTGATATATCTTATATGACAATAGTAATAGCATCAGGATAGTTTATTATTATGGCTCATGGAGAAAAACAGATTACTGTGAATTATACACGCACGCGCACATATTATATATTTTGTAAGGATTTGGAAGGTGGTATATGATACATATTATGTACGCATGGTATGTATTGCGCCACTGTAGAGGTAAAAACATACTCCAAATATCAACCCAACTCGACGTGAGACGAGACGTGCGCCGTAATATCGTATTCGGTCGAAAACATGATGGACTGCGCACATAATATAATAATAATAATAATAATAATAATAATAATAATAATAATAATAATAATAATAATAATAATATTGTGTACATACGAACTCTTCACATCAATCCTATTCTCACAGTACTACACAATGATAATGAAATGTGCTCAACGGACGTTACATTCTTCGGGCGAAAAAGCGCACTTCCTTGAGTCCGCCTTCGAGCGCGCTAATCTTTATGTATATTTGTGTATGTATCTTTATATTTCTCTGTGTATAACCCTTTCAGCTCAACCCTCATGTTTGTGTCGGTCAATTTCCATCAACTATTAGCCTGATAAATATATTTTTTCAAATTCATTTAAATACTAACATTTGAAGATAGGTCACAATAGTACTTAAACTAAAATAAGCTTCGGATCGTCAGTTTTATGCGTAATAATACGCACAAAAATGTGGTATAGGTACATATATATATATATATACATCAGTGGTCGACTGTACAAAATCATATGATTACAGCCGTGGTCGGAAATGCCGTTCAACTGCAATAATTAATGATAATAACAAAATTAATTAAAACTCGTGTGGTGGTCCGTCGATGCGTATAACGGAAATCCGTCTTCATCGTTCAAGTATGCGTTAACGACGTGCCCACTATACATGAGCACCTACGGCTAATAATATGTTTCTTGAACTTGGCTGATTTTGATTGAAGTATGTGTTCTGATCGGCCGTCTGTCATGTGTTCCGATTCCTTTTCACATCGAATAGACTACCTACACGTGGTTTGTAAAACATTAATATTTCTCTTGGACCGGACAAATGCGCATTATTTGTATGTTCGGAATGTCGCATGTAAGATACAAAAAAAAAAAAAAATAATAAATAGTATAATAATTGTTTAACATACATTTTTAAAAATATTCGTTTCTAATCACCACAGTGACATGTCATAATCTACCTTCTGATAAAGATTTTCAAAACAAAAATAAAGCGTTTATTTCACGAAAAACAGCATAACTACTGTTATTAACTTCGCAATTATTTAAAACCCCATTAATTAATCTTGCTTTTGACTTGGTATTATATTTTTTATTTACGGAAGTGATTTTATTTTTTAAGCCGAAAAATGTTATTTTTACTCGTCATACACGAATAAAAAAAACCCAATTGAATTTTATTACTTTTATATGACTGCGTTTATTCAAATACTAGCTTCATATCAAGTTTAACCGTCGTTCTGTAATCTTCTTTATCTACATAACAACTTGTTGCGTTCATTATTTACATAGATAAGTACACTGCATGTATATACTATGTGTACTAAATTAAAAACTTGTGTCGTAGACAAAAGTAAAACGGCTTTTCTACATTCTACCATTTCTACCAGATCAATGAGTGTAGATTTTTTTTTTTTAATCATTTCCTCAATAAGTCAAGATGAAATTAAGAGGTTTAGCCACGCGTGTCGTTTGCAATATAGATCAACGCTTAATCCGGGACGGGTCACGACAAAATGTAACCATTGATTCGTAGTTTTCGTGCTCAGCACTAGAATAATAATATTGAAACGTTCCGTACACCGTAATAGTACATGAACGTACGTTCTTAAACAATGTGTTGTGCAAAAATCTTGAGAACATTGATGTATAAAATTATAAAACTACCTCGACACTTTGGATTTGTCAGTTTAATCCGACGGGTCTCACTCGCCACAATTACGTAAACAATAACATTCATTATTTAACAATTATTGTAATTTACGCGAATAACCTGCGAACTAAACTACAAAAGTGTTCTTAAATAATGGCGTTGCGCAAATAATCCATTTTAGAAATTATATCACTTAAAGTTTAAATGAAACGTAAACTATGGAAAATGTCATATTATTTAACAATAACAATTCTTGAAGGTCTAACAACGGCCGGAATTCATATATTTTATAACGGTCCAATTGAATATAAAATTACTATCATTTTTTCCTCGTTAAATGTGCTATGCCATTAAATTACACGACTATAAATTATTATTGAATTTCCCGTGTACCTACCTACCAATAGTACATTGGTTTCTATATCGATTTATATTTTGTTCAGGCGCTGGTATTGTTATTATAATTGTAAAAAGTGTTCTCTTAACAGTGGTTACTAAACATGATCACTAATTAAAAAAATCTGTTCAATTGCTTAAGATCAAAAAGTAGAAGGTTAATTACAAAATAATGTGTTTTTTTTTATATTAAAGTTAAACCAAGAGTTACGTGTTTTATTAAATCAAGTAATGATAAATACCTAGTGATAAATAAACTATATCACTTCTGTTTGTATGTATAATTGAGTTTTGAGCTGGCTCATGACTGTGTACAGTCAAACTTGATTATCTAATTGAATGTTACCAAAAAACTGTATTAAATGATTATCATTATGATACAACCCGTATTTATCAGAATTAAAGATTGAATTTAAATGACATCTGTGTTCTTATTATTTCAAATCTTTCAACCTATTATAACTGTTTATGTTAATTGGTCGATTGTCTATTAAAATATTAAAAAAAAAAAAAAACTTTGATCTAGACATAGAGATTAATAATATGTGTAAATTTTGTTTTAATTTTTGAAAATTTAAAACAAAAATAGCACGTGCCATTTAAATCTATTATCATCCTTCACTTTGCAAAATATCTATCACGTTGGAATTAGTACTATTCTAAACATAATAACACCAGTAACACTACCATATTAAAGTAAACAAAGTTATTTTGGTTTAGTTAATACTATAAATGTATTTATAGTACGTACACTAGCTGTTATTCAAAACAAATTTCTGAAATTCTTTAATCGAATAATGATCATTATTCCTAACTTATAAAATTACTAATAATTTAAATATATTTTTAACTGATTATTTTGCTCTCAGTCGTATGATATACAATAATAATTTCTTGGAAATATTTTTGTTATTATATTTTGTTCTTTTCAGCTTTAAATTTGTAAACAAAAATTGTGAAATTCTTCCATTACATCATTACATCATGCAAAAAAATTGTGTTGCAATTATTTAAAAATGAAAAAAAATCCAATATATAAACAACTATGACTTTCCTTGAGAATCGATTTTCATATACAATATGATTGTATTCCAATGAATAATAATAATAAGAATAAAAAACGTATCATTTTAGTATCGCTGCTATTACGCCCGTCGCCCACCATCTGTATTCTATTTGTCGTTTGAAGAACGAAATGAGTGACGCTCAGCCTCAGTATTATCCTATTATTTAATTTATTTAAACAGTTATGTACTTTTTGTTATGATCCAAATTGGACTAAATTGTGATTAAAAAATACAGAGAATGTAATAAAAGTATTACACGGCAATAAATGTTTTTTTGAATATAAAAATAAATTACACTCGTAGACTGTACAAAAAATACAATATTGTAACGAAATACCAACGTTATTGTAGGTACTTACTGGAAATTCAAAATTATTAAATAAAATACACACACTAAACATTTTATAACCAAATATGCACTCAAATGTTAGACATTCAAAACTTCATGTTAGATAACAGATTCATAACGTTACAAAAAACCAGTAATAACGTCGTTATATGATTGTTCTGTTGTATAATCCTATAACGACGTTGTATATTCATTACCAAATTCAACAAAATATTATATCAAGGAAATTTATATATGTATATGTAGTTCATATCATCAGAAGAATAGTCTTTAAGAATAGCCAAAAATGTTTATAAATTCACATTATTTTAGGGTTTCCGTAATTATAAGACACTACAAAAATCAAAGAACACAAACAAACTTTTTGGACAATTATACAAATGCCTAAAATTATCATACTTAAAAAAAACACAAAGATATGTCTAATTTCATGCTAGGAATTTCAAAACGCTATAATAATGTTCCTAATTGTTTGACCCTTCTTAGAATCGAGCACACCATGAGGAAAATGTGATTATTTATAAGTCAGATAAAGTGTCATACCTCTTTGGTTATTTCCCGGGTTATTAGACTAAAGATCGTGAAAAAACAATTTGAATCCAAAATGGTATGTCGAGTAATGTCATAAATTTATAACGCTACGAATTTAATTTTACAAAACGTTAATACTGAAAGGTGTCAGAGTGTACAAGATTGAAATAATCTACAAGGTTACTCTCTATATAATTTAACAATAATTAAATCCGATATCTTAGGGTTGTAAAAAAAACAATGACATCATCTTTTATAAGCACATAATTTTGTTACGTTTCTGCGATCCCTGATATAATACTATAAAAGCTCAACATTTCACTAGTTCCGTTCATATATAAAGTTTAAAAATGTTTTTTACTGAAGGGCGTTCCGTCGCAATATATTTTTACTGTCATAAAATAGATTTTTTTTCATACTTCGAAAAGCAAGGAATGTATTTTTTATCTTTCAATGATTAAACTTTCATTTAGTACCTAATCCTGCACCGGGTTTTTTTTATAGAATTATATTAGATTGTATATTGAATACAAATGATTCTTAGAACAAGTCATTTTTCAATTTTCCATAGCTTTTCCAGTAATATGTAAAAAAAAAAAACCGTAAAAATGTTTTCGTCTATTTCTTTCTTATATTATTTAAAAATAAAAGTAACAAGTATATTTAATTGCAACTTGAAAGGGTTTATAGTGCAATATTGAAAGCAAGAATAACTATATTCATATATATATACATATACTAGCGCTTTGAACAGTGTCAAACTCAACTAATTTATTTATTTTTGTCTAAAGTTTGAAATATGACGTAATTTATTATTATCAAGACTACCAGCAACCATTTAGCTAATTATTGTTTTTGTAAAAAAAAATACGTCTATACAAGATATTTACTCAATTTTATATAAAAAGTCGTGATTTTAATAGAGGCATCACAATTTATTATTTTATTATCACGTAAAATAAATTTGAGTTTCATCTAATTTATACGATCTCATACTATAAACATATTATACAGATTATTTATTTATTTATTATATTTTACACCAAACGGCAATTTTATTGAACAATTTATACATAAATACATATATTGTAACAACTAACATGTATTGCTTGTACTTTATAGACTTTAGTTATAATATAAATTATAATTACAGACTTCACTAACAATGAACAAGATATGAAAAGCATGAAGTACCTAATAGAAAAGAGCAGACAAAGGACTGAAATACCTATATTTATGTACTTCATTCAGATTCGTTTTTCGAATGTGATTTATGACACATATATATAAGGTATGATGATTTATGGCTACTTTCAAATATAATCAAAAATTGTGATTAAAAAAAAAAAAAAACTATAAGTGTTAAACGTAGGGGTGAGTCGTCGGAGAACACTGCCATTGCACTGTTGGTGCTAATTCGGTCTGCGATAATTTTCGCAATACGAACCATTCGATACAACGTCAACGTCTTCATGCTGTGACTTGTAATGATGTGATATTTTCTAGGACTAAAGAGAAAGCGGAACTCCTACGGCGACGAAGACACGGCCGACGAAAAACGCCCTAAGTGCATCTGCACCGTGGACCGTTGGGCGGGATCGGAGGCCGTCGAATTGCTCGTCGTCAGGAGGAAGTAAATAATAGACGCGCGCACCAGTAAAATTGTAACGGTTGTGCGACCGTCGACGTGCGTCGAGTACTCAGCGGTGTCATTATATCGGAGTCGAAAACAAATCGGCCAAAACCCATTTACAAGGGAGATATGTATATTATTATATATTTATATTCACATCAAAACTTCAAAATTTTACAACACATCTAATCGTTGTACATAATATATAACGGTATATAATCCGACAGATTTCAAGACACTTTTCCAATAAAATATAATAAGATGTGAAATTCGGTTCGAAATATAAATAATAGGTAAGCTATATACCTATTAGACAACTGGCTCATTGATGGGTCATTAATTATAGCGTCTTCTGGACGCGATAATTATCGACGCACGTCAAATGGACGCCGTTAATTGGACGAGTGGCAATTGAACGCGTGCGACATTTCGTCGCGTGTAATTTCGACACATGATACAATTGGTCGCACGTCAATTCGTCGCATATAGAATAAGAATGTTATAATATAAATATATTGTTATGTTATTTTACACCTTCTAATTTGATTTATAATCTGATTTATGACCGAGTTTTTGGCTTGTCACCTTTTATCACAATAATCGTGGCATTTTTCGATATAAAATATTAATATACTTGTTATTTGTTAATCATCTTGACGAGTAAAATTCTGTAAGTATAAAATAACGGTCTCAATGTTATAGAGTTGTACATTTTTATAATGTGTAATAAACTTTTAAAGATACTGACAGCAGATAAAGCCAGTACAGCAAAACTGGTAATACAAATTAATGCCGACGTGATAATATACTTTACTAAAATGCGTCGAATTAACATTGGCCGAAATGCAGTCGCGTCAATAATACGCGCATCGAAATGACGTTTGCGTCTAATTGTCGCTCGTGGAACAGCAATGCAATATAATATATACCTATGCATATTATTTAGAAATCCATGAAATTCTCCGCCAAACACCTTTTTTGTGATTTTTGCCAACGTCACATCACGGCGTATAATATAATACCTTCGTAACGATTATTACTGTGTATATTGAATATTTTCTAGATGATGGAATCTATTGATTTTACAATGATGTGTTTTTTTTTTTTTGTGACGACAACTTTTTTTGCAGTAAAAATGCTTCGATATGCTTATACAGCAACTTTTCTGAAAGGAAAGTGAATTTAGATGGTACTTGGGCAAGTCAAAAATCCAACTTTTTTAATACTTTTTGCAAAACTCAAAAAAAAAAACGTTAAAAAAATTATAAAAAAAAGAGAAATTTTACGCAAAATCACGTTTTTACGAACTACATTTTTTTAAAATGCTCTAACTCAAAAACAAAAAACCGCAACTACTTGAAATTTTTACCAAATCTTTATATTGATGTTCTCTATACATTGTTAAGTTTTCAAAGTATTTTGACATATTTTGACTTATTTATAGATAATTTAAATTTTCGATTTTTGTATGTTTTTTTTTTTTAAACACCTATAAAATTTAATTGGCTGGCCAAAAACTCTCGAAAATTTAATACAATGTTTATAATAAGCTTAACTTATCTTCAACGGTGATCGTTTCACTCAAATTTTTTTTATAAGCTCATAAAGCTCAAATTTATATAAAATGTGTCAAAATCACGATAATTTGCAAGTTATTTTGTAGATAAAATTCATAACTTTTTTTTTGTTTATACTTAAGGATTAAAATTTTAACACTGGGTTACCCATAAGTTACTCTTCAAAAACTATAAAATAATTTCTACTGGACTTTAAGAAAATAATTTTATGGCTGTTTGAAATTTAAATTTTTACGAAATTGCATTATAATTTAATTTAAATATAAAATACTATATTATTATTTACACATTTTAGACTAACATTTTAACTCCATTCAAAATCGTTATTCGTATACAATGATACCGTTCATTGCATTTTTTTATTTTTTTTAAACTTTGGTATTTTGAATTTATAATATTTCATTTAGTTAAAGAATACATAGTAATTAAAATATCGAGTTTAAATTAATTGTCAAGACATTAGTTCATTTTATTATTAACCTTGTATACAATATTTTTATAACTAGAACAAGTGAAAAATATGTGTAATTGTATAGACTGGAGCTTGTAGTCGTATTGGTGTACTAGAAATTCGTTTATTCTTAACGCAAAGACGAAGATGCCGTAATATCTTTAATCAAATCTCAAATAAGTGGTATATAGATCCTCGTACATTAATGCAGATAGACTGGATAAAGAGTAGGAAAGAAACAGATGGATGCATGAGAGTTAGGTTTGTTGTCTTTTTCCCTTCGCCTATTGGCGTTGAAATTACTGGTCTGGTCCAATGCACAATAAGAAAGACTTATAAACGCTTAATACAAGGCTAACAATGAAGACGATCGAACTTTACAAGGACTTAATACCGTGGACTACACGTGGCGAGAAAGGAACACGTGGCGTTAGCTCTATAGAATAGTATATGTATTATTATGTACTTGTTGTAAATTTAAAGGATTTTACGTCTACTAGGATATTTATTTATCATTATGTTATTTTTAAATTAAGTATTGACAAATGATAGTTTGAGTTTTCATTTGTATAGTGTACTTGTATTCCGTAGATTTGATTCGATATTTTATTGATTTTGTGATTAGGGAGGTGAGGTTATAAATACGAACATATTTATTGTTGATTAATCATCAAAAGATATATTTTATTAACAATTTACCAATTTTATATTTTAAAATATTTTAGTTTTAAATTAATTTAACTTGTAGCATATGTATCAAAAACAGAAAAATTATACATTTACACTTATCTAACATTAAAATGTTTCAGTGATCTTAGGATCTTCACCTTGTACAGTGTTCCACTAAAACCATTTAGCTAACAGTTTTAAGAGTGGTTTAATTTTAGTAAGTTTTTATTCGGGTCTTCGTTGTAAATTAGGATGTACCAACCTAATATGTACTGTACATTTTAATTTTTTTATACGTAATTACTAATATTATTTGTATATCAAATAACTAAATAAAGAGGAAATTGATGTTCCAATATCCAATGTTTTTGTTTTTAATAATATACTTCATCATCACCGATAAAAGGTTATATATCCTCTGAGATGGGTTATTAAAATATGTTTTATATATATATATATATATATATATATATACTAAAAATTGTAATATTTTGTGGCTAAATAATTTCATATTTATAGTAATGCCATTTTTTGATATTGAGTAATAAGTTGATATTTTTTTAAGCCCGATACGTATTTTTTATTTCCTAACTTAGGTTGTATTAGTACATCTTACTTAGGATTTCTAAGTACCTTATAATTAACGTTCTATATTCATATTTGATATAGCTGTATTGAGAACGTAAATACATTAATTTTAATACAAAATTATGTTACCTTATGTATTAGTAGGCATTTCATTCTTATTAAGCTTTGGGGAGGGAAAGGCTTTACGTTTTTATCTTTGATTTTGTGAAAGCTGAGTCAGTAAATGGCAGCTTTCGAAATTTAAAGAAAGGCAGCCAGGGCAGATGTTACGAAATACCCGGCAGTGAGTACACGAAACCGCCACCGCCGACGCCCGATGTATACACCAGAGAGAGTTCTGGCGCACACATTACCCAGCATCTAGGTTAGAATAATGCGGTTAAACTTCCGCCTCCAACTCTGCCGAACAAAAATGCAACAATAGACGAAAATAAATAGCTGTTCGTGCATTATTTGAGCAGAACATGATTTTCACATTGTACCGCCGTACTCATTTCTATGCTTATACTTAGTAATCCATTTATAATACACCTAATCCTTCAAACATGAGCACTTAGCGCCATTTTTGTGCATCTATAAAATTTAAATGCTAAGCAGTTTTATATTAAAAAGATACAATTGTGAATTATTTGTATACTTACATAATTAGAGCATAAATATATTGTATTTCTCGGTAAAACATATCAAATAATGAATCATTTTTGATTATTAATTTATGTTTTATTTGCTATATAACTTGTGGCTTAAATAAGTCGTTTTAAGTAAATCAATCAAATGTTAAGTATTGAGTTGCTTTGTATTCAATAATCAATTAAATAATAAATACTCATATTTCTACTCATATTTAGTTTGTTTTCTATCGCTGAACATGAGTCATTTGTTATACAATAATGGAACTAGAATATTGATATTTTTATACATTATAATTTAGATTTGACCCCAAGACCTAAGGAAACTAAGATACTATGATGTCTCGAGATTTGGGTTGATAAACTGATAAACACTATACATAGTATATTATTATATGTCAATACATTTTATTGTAGGCAATCATTAATATTATTCATTATTATGGTTTTATAGAAATGTAAATAAAGGTACATTCATGTTAGTTTTGATAACCGTGTAATGTAGTTCAGAATTCTTGTTTCGATATTGACGATATTGATGATTGACTCACTTGTTGATAAAATAGGTTGTATCCAAGATCTAACAGACTACAGTAACTTACGTATTTACAAGCTCTTATAACGCCCACCATATATTTAGAAGCCTGAAAGCGTTCGGGTGAATGGGAAAGTCGAGAAAACGTCCGATTTCTACAGGCAGCTTCATTTCTAGCGTCATTATCGTAACACTATGGTACATTTCTCTGTAAAATATATGTATGAAACTCTCACCAACTATCATTGTTGTACAATATATATATATATATATATATATTATTCCATTAGAAAGCAATGATCCAAAATTATATATTGACCTTCTGATAAGGTCTTAACAATTTGGTTTGATTTTAGCGATACTAGTATGCAATATGCATATTATATTATTCTAAGGTGATTTATAATTAATTAAAAATGTATGAATTAGAATTTGTTCAGTAATAGTTATGATCGCTTAATTTGTGAATATTTTTTAATTTTAATAGCTTTGCTGAAACTTTTAACAAACACACAGTAGTTAATAGATTTGAACTAAACAGTCCTTGAAATATGTACATTATCAATTGTGTACACAGGCAATCCAATAACAGCTAACAAAATGAAAATCGCTAAAACTTTAATAACTAAATAATACATTTAATTAAGTACATATTATTCAATGTTGATTATTATTTTATATTTTTGGTATATTTATATGACGAAGAATAAAAATGTTTTTATTTAACTTTATTTTATTCTTCAATAGAAATGTATGTATGAAACTTAATTTCTATTATAATTTAGAATATATTATTGATTATTATTTTTTACGCTAAAAACTTTAAATTCAATATTTTTTTTTACATCAGCAATCAATTTTAATTCAAAAATGTGGTTTTAATTATTATTAGTAATTGTTATCGTTTATATAATAATTACATCTTACACATTTCTCGTATACTATATGATGTTTGACTTGGCTATTTTAAAAACTTTAAAGAAGGATTGATTCAATATTAATTAAAAATCGAATATAGATATAGATATGCGTACTTTAAAGTATTATAAATAAAATAATGAAATATTAAATGTTTGTAGTATAGTGTATAGTATAGTGTATATACTGTATAGTGTATTCATAATGTTATTTAATATTTTATAAGCATTAACTGTTCTTCATGACGATAACATTTGTTTGTTGTAGTTACTCATTTACCTGTTTTTAAAATTTGCGTTATGAAACTACATTAAACATGTTTATTACTTAGCCACTTATGTATACATCGTATATCATCTTGAAGTATACTCAGAATATCGGTCGCCTTCATATACTTAAAGCCCTGTAATAATAACAACCAATCTGAAAATACATTTATGTGAAGTATTGTCGTTTACATATTAGTATATTATACATTTTATAATGGAAAGTGTTCGGTTGGCCCCGTAGCAGCAGGAAACACCTTCAACCTTCATATTTTTAACTCTTCCTCAGTTTAGAGGTCTCTTTAGTTCTCTGTTTTTATTAAAACGTGATAAATCTCTCTTGGCCACTTTCTAAGGACCCAAAATATTCTAATTACATCCTAGACAATAATATAAATGTAAAAATAGAATTTCATACAGAAATTTTAAACATTTTATTGAAAAGAAACATTTCAACCTAAATAACTATAATATTGCGTATTTATTCTATACAAGAAATCTGTTTTATCGATTTTGAACGTATATCAAGTATTTTATACTTAAAACTTAACAAACATGCTAGCATCGCACATGTTAAATTTGCAGTTATAAAATACTATGTTTGTAGGAAACCTTGACCTAGTTACTAAATTATAATTTGAACCACATGTGCTCCATTTTTTTAATGGTAAACCAAAAAATTGACGATTCTTAAACTTTTGAATGTTACATTTATACACGTATGTAGGTATATATACCTACATTGTATATATATATATACCTACATACATATACCTACATTGTATATAAATATATATATATATATATACCTACATATGTGTATAAATGTAACATTCAAAAGTTTAAGAATCGTCAATTTTTTGGTTTACCATTAAAAAAATAGAGCACTTGTAGTATATATATGTGCAAATAAATATAATATTAGTGAAATTAAATACTATATAAGTTTCAACTTATTAATTAATGTCAGTGTTTTATTTTTTACAGAACACTACTAGATTTTGATTTGACATTTATCTCCCCGTCATGTCGTAAGTCATTATATATTATGTCTTATTTAATATAGGTTTATTTTACTAGTAAATTTATTGAAGTATTTTATAATTCATATTCAAACACTTGATTTCTAAAATATTTATACATACATAAATAAACTATACCCTAAATTAAATCTAAAACTCTACTAAAATTATAAAAATAATTAGATGATATTAAAATTATCTTTATTTTTTTTAACCTATTTTTTTTTTTTTATTACTAAACAATGCTATGTTTCTGGTTCGAGTAGTATTATAGTTGATTTAACATTAGCACGCGTAACCATTCTTACGTAAGTATACTCGTGAAATTGTGTCGATCTCTTTTGGTGAAAGAGACAGGTGAAAGGGGTCTGAAGTTTTTCTTTGCATTTTTTTAGTTGTTGTGCACTTTCACGGGGTGCTCAAATAATAGTTAATTTTTTTGGACTTTACAACATTCAAAATCATTTATGAGCGTTTTAATTATTATTTATGAATAAATTATAAACTGTATAAAATAAATTATATAATAATCTAAATCGATCGTTTTAGTATTGAGGCTAATACCTAGATGAATCATCTACATTCTTCTACGCAATGAATTATTTAATGTTACAGATAACGTATTTTCAAAAAAATTATCCTTCACTTTGTGCATTTTTGCTATTATTATAAGCAGTCATAAAAATTAACTACGAATCATTAAAAATAAAAATGATAAAGAGTCTACTGTACAGACGTGCCAAGGACTCCATATCAGTTGGAGAGTGGACGTTTCTGACATCATATCAGAGCTATAGACCGATAAAATACGTCAAAAAACAATAATACTTAATCGTACCATAACAAAGTTTAATATTATATATTGGGAAGATTTAGATAAAAATGTTTTACGATGTTTGGACATCACTTATGAGTTTTATAAGTATTGATATTTTTATAATTCATTATATCAACATCTATTATTATAGTATGGGGTCATATCATATATTATACATTTATATGTGTATATATATATATATATATATATATATATATATTCCAGCAGAGGATGAAGGATATTTAAGTAAAAAATGTTTTATATACAACCGTGGATTGGCAGAGATGGCGAAGTGCCGCCTAGACCGCGTTTTATTTTGCCTATTGTGCAAATCGAGGCCGATTTAATATTTTGGGGTAGATTTTAATTTTTAATTTTTTCGATATTATTTTAAAGGTATCTATTGAAAATCAAACATTACCAAAGCTAACCCTTGTTAAGGATATATTTTTTATCGTAGGATCATACCATTTAAGTTATATTTTAAAATAATTTCAGCAAGCCTTTTACAAAAATAACTATCCTGATTTCAAAGCCCAATCCGCCTCCGTAAACATTTTATGTACCATCAGTTTGGTAGTATGAATACTAATTAGTTTATAATTTATGGTCATCCACATTACACGGTTCTTGAAATTTGATCAGTCTCTAAAATTCTGTTATTATTTATTAATATTGAGTTTGAACATATTACTATGTTTGTTAAAAGTTTAACAAATATTTTTGATGTTTGCTTTCTTATTTTAATACACTCTAAATAAACTGTACAAAAATGATTCATTTTTTTTCTATTAAAAACGTGATAGGTCGATGATAAATTATTGTAGGAGCTTAACGTTATATGGCTGGCAGCTGTGTTAAAATTAGCAGGTCCGGATCGACCGATGGTGATCTGTGCCACCGCCCGTTCTAACCTAGAATTCTATATATTATTATTGTTTAAATATACTATGATTTGTGCAAAACGTTCTCGTTTGATAGTAGCCGGATTACCAAGACAAAAAGGTGTCCGACTTAGACGTTTTTCTTAAAGAAGTTAGAAGTAAAAAAAAACATTATTTATCTAAAAGCATGTCCTCAAAAATAACACCTAGTACTATATTATTTAAAATTAAGAACTTGTTTCTTTAATATGTCTATAAATTTTCATTGGCTTATTTTTGAAAATTATTTCAAATTACAACATTCATAACACTTTTAGTTAAAGTTATTTCATATAAGTACGTAAATTATTAATTAATATTGATAAAAATATATTTATCATTAAGTATAAATGAATCGTATATGATATAATATAACTTTTAAAGGATAACGCTTTGCAATATAAAAATATTTACCTAATTTAATTTAAATAAAGAAACTAGTTCAGGTGTGATTGAGTTTTTAATTATGATTTTAGTCTTATTAGTAGGTTATATATAGTAATTGCCATATGAACTATAAAATGAAATTTAATACTATAGAAGTATAAACAATATGCAAATTATTGATAATAATCTTACAAAATTGTATGTCCGTTTTAGGTTTTTATGTTTAAGTATGTAGAAAAAAGTAAGTAATAATAGAAGTATATAATTGTTATTAAAAATAAAATATACACTGTTTAAATAAAAAATATTTATAAATTATTTAAATTAATCATATAAGTATATCTTTAGTATTATGAATGTAGCCTATGTTGTAAATTGTTTGTGTACTGTTGAATTCGGAATATTTTTAATTTGTGTTACATCATAACTTTTTAAATGGTTTCATTCTTTTTGGATTAGTTATGTAATTATTTTAATCGAATTATATTTGAGTATTATACTTCAGTTTCAATTAATGTTATCGAAATTTATGGAATTTATGATTCATTATACCTATAATATTGAAAACAAAGTGTTAAAAGCACTTTCATTTATAACTATAGCTTTTTGTTGTACAATTATAACAATAATTTATATCATATTAAATTACTATTTACTAATTACTTGGTTCACTATTTTAGCTTTATTGACTTTTACTTTCATCCATAATATTTTGGTCTACTAATAAAATGACACATGGTAAAAATGTGGGATATTGTATGATTAAAAATTAATCTTTTCTTATTGTATTAATATTATCGTTTATTCATTTACTTCTAAAAAGTATTTAATACCTGTAAACTTAATTAAATAGGTATTTTAATATTGTATACATCTTATTTGTAGATAATATTCTATAGTATTAAATATGTTATATTTATGTATGTATGTACCTTGTATGTAGCAGTGACTTAATTATGGAGGCAGGTGACACAGATATATTTGCTTTAAATCCCGATCTTCTTTTATTTCAATTTACATGATAAGACTTAAGTATACTTAACATATTTCATAATATTATAGAAACGATATGTAATAGGGTAAGGCCGTAGTATAATAAAATGAAATAATAATTCTATATTAATCTAAAAAACACCGTGTATAGTTTACCAGAAATAATAGCGTGACCACGTAACTATACAAAGTTAAAATATGGCTTTCAAGTGTGACTAAAGCCACACTCATTCATTCATTGATTCATTGATGAAATGTGGAGGCAAAAGTTGTATGTATACTACTTACAACTAGGTTATTAGTACAAATTGCAATTGTTATTTAATTAAATATAGCAGAAAACCTTTTTTAATTGTTGATATCAATATATATATTTATATATAACGACCTAAGCCAAATCATTTTTACAATTTTTATTTATCCCCTGCACTAATCTGTGAATATGTCACTGATATGTAGGTGCCTATCAAGGACTGAAATAGATTATTCCAGTTAGCGCAAAAATAATTAGTATAAATATAAGCTGGGGGAGGCAATCCCCTACCACCCCCTTCCATACGTTTCAATCATTGCATAGGTATGTTTCATTTTTTTATAATGCTAGTCGAACAATACAAAAATTTTAAATATTTCATTAGAAAATTTTTCTTAAATGTAAATGATAATTGATTCCAAGTACGAAATAAACGTGATAAATAGTAAATAGTATATTATTATAAATGGCCACAGACTTAGTATAGACTTGGTATAGAAGTCTGTGAAAATAGTCTTTTACGTTGTCGGTGTATTGTTATCGCAGTGTATTTGTCTCGAAATTTGACGAAAATGCTTTGTTTCTAGTTTTATTTTTAATGCAATTGCACTACACTTTTATTAGTATATTTCGCCAAAATATCCAGTCTTACATTCTTTCCCGTGTATTTCGAATATAATTGTATTGTGGTTCTCGGAATTTGGTAAATAATACGACAGACTGTATTTTATAATTTTTGGAAAATTATAAAATATGCATTTGCAGATGCATTTGCAACTGGTACCTGTATATTTTATTATTTTGTACAGCCGTATAGATACATCACTACTTTTTATTATCCCGTGATCTGTATGCTTATGTCGGTATTAGTGTATTACATATTTCAGTATGTAAATAAATATATATAATGTGTATTAATATTCTATATTTTAAAATCCAAGTTTTTCTTTTTGCTTATCATGAGCATGAACCCGTTAATTTTTTTAATAATAACATAATATAATACACTAGCAATTGCATAACCAAAAAAGTTATTGTACGTTTTATAAATTATTATCGTATCCGTACACACTGTACACGTATTCCCCTCTAAAAAGACCAACCTCGTGCCTCGTGAATCGTGATGGTATCTACTACGTTTATTTCATTCCGTTCCAGCCCGGTGTGGTGTTCGCTAGAGTAGTGCGATTTTGTCTAAAAACGTGTCGTATATATTAATCGCCGGGTTAAATGTCATCTTCTTTTACATTTAAACAATAATAATAATATTTTATTTAATAAATTTGTTGCTTTTTATAATAATATCCGTAACAGTGCCAAATGTTTAATTCGTTGTTTAAAACAAAAAAGTGAAATAATTATAAAGGCAGTGCAGTATTATACGTTTTTGTAAACTTAGGTAAAGTGGCTGTGCCAAAAGTGGATTACTCAAAAGTAAAATTAAACATAAACATTGATACATGTTTTAGGATGGCTTTAGTAAGGTGAGTTAATTTATTTTGGAGGTCCAACTCTTTTATTATTAAAACTTAAATCAGTATAATGCCCTAAACTTGCATGTTCAAACTTTTCACGGCTTTCTAATTCCGGCTTTTGTAATTAAAATACAAAATATGTTCATTTTAATTTATACAATTCACTACGAGAATACAAAAAACACAATCATGAGTTGTAATGATACAATGTCATAGCCAAGGTTGCCCTTGGGTCGCCTCCAATATCTATTCAACGATCAACTTTTTTTAAGTAGTTTTTACATGTTAGGTGATTTTAGAAACAATGTGATCGGACACGAAACTTAAAAGTACATTTATCACAGCATAATATATTTTGATTCTAAATTTTATATAGTATACAGTGTTATTAGGTAGATAGCTAACGATGAAAATGTGCATAATTAAGTTGTATTGTTTCATCATAACTTCATGTTTTGGTAATCGAGTTTTAATTGCAAAAGTTGAAAAGTAAAATTGTGTTTTTGGTTAATTATAAATGGTAACTTCTTGTCTTATTTATAAAATTATTGATTATTATACCATAATGAAGTTTTTAATCATGTGGTTATATTTGGAAGTGTATAATCATCATGTTTCAAGTGTGATATATAGTTAAGAGTTTCATTAATTTATTATTAGATATATAATACATATTCAGCATATTGTTATTAAACAAATTACCTATTTGTGTATACACATGCAATTTGTTTGTCAGTTATTCAATTTTATTTTTAATACATTTTCAAGATAATATACATTATAATTAAAGATTGTCTCATTTATTCTTTAAAATTTGTTTTTCGTTATTATTTTGAAAATTCTGAGATAACAATTATATTAACATTGAAACATCTTTCATTTACAACTATGATAAACTTGGGTTTGAATCGCAATCATTATCAAGGTTATATATTGGCCTCTAATTTACGTCATATTATCATGCGTCCCCTTCCCACACGGATTTCATGTAGGAAACATTTGAATACGCTAATATTAATTATGGTTGAGAATTGAAAATAATTAATCCCTTATTCGAGGGTACTCGACTTACCCTAATCATATAGACAATTGAAAGAATTGTACACATAGTTACTCCTATTATATATTATATTAAATATTTAAATCATTATAATATGAAAATTAATACTCATTGAATAAGTATATTATGAATTTTATATTTGAGTATGATTTCGGAAATAAGTAAATACAAGATCAAATTGTTAACGATAATGAGTACGAATTTTAGGCTGCAGTGTTATTCAGAAATATTTCTTTTTATAGGGTAGATAGAGAAATATGAGTTACGACTATGGTGAAAACGAGGTCACGGCATATAGCACGCCCTTTATATAATTGTATGACTATATGATGAGGTTAACATTGTGTTAATGTGGACCTATGTTTTTCATTATTCAGATGTAGATTTTCATTATAATATATTATATATTTCCGTTTGTAATGATGTATGCTCCATTAAAGACTTGCATATTTGTTACTGTCATTATTGGCTTAGAAATTGCTGTGGTAACATTTAACCTTCTCAATATTTAGTATTTACCATTTATATATATTCATATATATATATATATATATATATATATATATTTACTACCTAGCTAGTTCTAATATAGAAAACCATAAAAATTTATCTAAATAATTTTCCTTAGTCACGAGAACACGCTTTTTGTTGAATTGTTAAGTAGTTACCTATTTATTTTTATCCTAAAATATTGATTTTATCATTAATTAATATATTATTTACCTACAAAAAAATATTTGAATTTTATAAACATAATATTAATCGATATACTATATTATTATAGTTAAAAATTGTATTATATATTGTTAAATATTGGCTTAATACCTATTATTCTATGATACCTAGATTTTTATTAATTACATTGCGTACGATTAGTTAAGAGATATTTAAATTCCTAATTAACTTTTAATAATGTCTGGAGGCCACAAAAGTAGGTAGGTACTTTCTCAATCTACAAATAATTTTTTTGGTCGATTTAAGCTTTTCACTGATTGTATCTATATACTATACAATCAAATTAAATGTAGGTATTATTTTTATAATTTTAAAATATTATTCTAGAATCTGTGAAAATAAAATATGATATTTTTTTCATTTGATTGAGTTGAGGTTGGGTCATTACAGGAAGAATCGCACCTTTGCAAGGACGACCGGTGCGTCCTAAGCAATGTCATCTGACTACATACAAGGCCGGCCTGTTGCTAACAAATGAAAAATCTATGCTTTTATGTACAAGGTGTTCTATCTTAGTGTTCGATTTAATCATTTTTGTCCTTTATAATTATTCTGAATATTTTAAAGTACACATTTTTAAATGTAAAGCATAGTATTTGATCTCACATATATACCTATCATAATTTATTTAGATTCATGGCTATATTTTAAATATATATATCTAATGTATTTTTTTGTTTGAACGAATTGAACATTCTATAGGTGTATTTCTGATTACATTGCTTCTAATAAATGTAGTACCTACTTCTTCAGTTCTTAATTATTTTACAAGACAAAATTAGGTAGACAGATGAACTTTCTTATATACCTTCTTTGAATATTGATGTGTTTTAAGTTTCGGTACACAATACACACTGCGTTATTTTTACGTGCGGCATCACTTCGTAATCGTAACCGTAATGTGTACACGTACGACATTTTATAAGATATGTAGGTATACAAATCTTAGCTCGTACGAGATCGGATGATAACATGTGGTGACGGAGACATGCGTACAGGTATAACGCATTGATGCCGCACGTCAAAATAACGCACCTTTGTAGCCAGCTTAAAATCGAAAGTTCTTGAAAAGCATGTTATTCTTAAAAAGGTAAAGAAATTATTGAATTTGTGCAATAAAAATATTATCTAATTTTATTAAGTTATTTTTATGTAATAATTTATTATCTAATTGTATTTTTATTTTATTGTTTTTAAAAAATATATTACTCTATACTTAAATATTGCATTGTAATTATTTCTTTTAGTGTAGATTTAGTAATATGACATTTATCTCTGTTAACATTTTGTAAGTTGTTATATTTGTTCAACTTAAACCGAATATTGACTATTATTTATCGTAATATATTAATTAATTAATTAATTTAATAATAATAAATGGAAAAAAAACATAGTTGTTTCTAACAATTTGAAGATACCTATTTTTGATTTAATACAGTTCTTTCGACTTTTTTCTATTAATTGTTAATTATGGTCTTAATTAGGTACATATTTTAATTGTTTTAATATAAAATCTTAAACGTGTAAGTATAAACTATAGATAAGTACTTATAAGTCTATTCAATGTCACTATGTCAGAAACATTAGGTTTGTTTCAGTCGGTCATCGAACTAGTTCTGAACTAATTACGAACCGTTGTTTTTGACCAATGAAATAGCCGTATTTTAAGTTCTGAACTATTCTGAACTATTCAATACTATTAGTTCAGAGCTGAATCAAACCTATTATTAAGTAGTATAATATTCTCTAGTTTTTATTTTTATCTAGGGTTAAAATATATTTTTATTAAGTATAAAATTTTTAAAAATTGATTGAATAAAAAATAATAATAGTACTTATTGGTTAACACTATAACGGTTTTTGGTGTTTAATGTCGACCAATAGAATATTGTTTTTATCACTAGTGTTAGAAAATCACAGCCCACATCAAATTCATATTTCAATTCTTGGGTATGTTGATTGATGAAGGCTAAAATATAAAGGAAATAAACATCACTCCTGCAAAACTTAGTGTCTGGCTAAGGGTTAGAAGTAAATAAGATATCTTCCGCCTTAAATTTACTGTATAAATCTTTTAATATTTCAGTTATAATTTATATAGGTATTATTATTAATTTTACAATCAAACAAGTATACCTAATAATTTATACGTAAATAATTTTTATTTATAATGTATTTGTAACATTATATTCGTTATTCATAATATTGTGAATAAATAATGTACTTACCAATAATCAACAAGCATTTTAGATTGAAATTATCATTAGACGTATTTTAATCTGTGTTGAAAAACTCTCCGTACATGTGGCACAAGGATCCGTCCTACTTATAGATCACAGGTTTGTCATCTATTCATAACACCCACACGTTCTGATACCACTATTATCATTCATAATATGTTTAAACATTATCCTTTTTTCTTTTGAAAAAATCTACTAAGAAGGGGCATTTTTTATATTTTCATTTTTATTTTACGGTTTAATTCTACTTTGTTCAGAGTTCAATACCATAAATCCACCTTTAGTACAAAAATAATGTAAACCTAGAAACTCGCTTTTAGGGCTCAGGTAAGCCACAGAAGGTAATTTGTTGCTTCACCTTACATACATTCTTACATTTTTATTTAGTATCCTAGTTAGTTTGATTTTACACAGTTGTGTGAGTTTATCTGTAGACTCTCGCTGTGGTGATGTACGTAATTTTCTTATAGTTTTTTTTTCTAGAAGTTATGAAATTACATATTTTATATAATATAACCCAGATATTAACTGATTCTGCTACTCTTTTCAGGTAAATAAAATAAATAATAATGAATGTAAGACCGTATTGTCATATAATTAATAGAATATAGTAGGTTATACTCTTTAATATTTTGTAAAAAAAAATAATAATAATAATAACTTTTATGCATATATTTTACATTAATAATTTTGTATTACTAACATAATTTTTAACTGTTCTTCTAAAAATTATGAAATTAGGAAGTACGCATATTTTTTTGCTCACATATTTAGTTATAAACATATCATCTTGTAACATATTGTTTTGTACGATGCATTTAAAATTTTCATAAATCTTAATAAATCATTGTATTATGATCCTCGTGTGAATTATACCAAATAGAATCAGGTGTTTCAGGGTTTTTATATCTAGCATAACTCTATTTCCGGAAGGTCGGGCCTTTCTTCCGTTTGCCACCCATATGTATGCATTAATCTATTGAAACATTTCTGGCACTAATGTTAACCTTAAAGAAGCCAAAAATAAAAAAATTGCATTTAATGATGTTACAAAATAATCTCGAAAATAATTGAAATTTATCAAACATTTGTGTTTACTTAAAAATTAATGTTATTTGATTTGTTTGTATTGGTATGTGTTTTTGCCCTTTAATAAATTTATTATAATTATTACTTGTTAATAATTTAGTTGAGATATGTTTATATTTCTCTTTAAGAAAAAAAAAAACAATGTTATACTATATTAATTTTAAAGGCATTTAAAATATTACTAGGTGATATTTAATATTTTGCAGGATTTTTTTCGTTTATAAATCATTAATCATAATACAGGAATCTTTTCAGTAGGGTCCAGTATTTTATTATATAAAATTAAAAAATATATATGTATATAAACCTGGATATATTTTTGTTTGTTTAGTAGGGTTTACTTTACTTTTACAGTATTTTTTAAAGCTTTATGAATTATGAATATTTCCGTAAACTAGTTCACGGTAGTCCTTAAAAACATTAGTAAGTTACCCTTGACACGGTATGTAAGAAAACAATACTAATATAAGTGCATCTTTTTAAGCCTGTACCGCATAGGTCCATCTCCGAAATATTATAATTGTAAAATATACAGTAAGTTGACGATTTAAAGTGTAACAAGGCCATAACCTCATTTTTTATTTGTATAATTTGCGGGGCCGTCGGTTGCGAGGGTCGCCGGGCTGCCCTAAAACAATAAAATAAGTAATTATTTTAATGTAAGTGTTTAAGTAAATGTTTATTTGCAATTTTATAGTAAAAAATTAATTTGATTTTGAGTGAATAGTATTTAAATTTATTTTTATAATTCTCAATACATAACACCAAAAATGAAATTGATTTAGTGCTATAAAATTTTAAACATACATTTGTCTATAAAATTCTTATTTATAGTTATTGTATCAATTTCTAATTTTATGAATTAGATAAATTTTTTGTATTTATGAACTCAATAGGGCTTGCAAAAACTTTTCAAATTTTAAATTTCATTAAGAATTAGTGAATTTTCTCTAGAAGAAATAACTATTTAGCAACATTTGAATTTATTTATTTTTTGTAAACCGTAATTCTCGATGATATTACATGATCTTTTGTCATATCTATACGTTATTATACCTCGAGAAACCCGAAATATTGAATGTTCCGTTCGCTCTTACAGTCTTATTCCTTGACCTGTTAACCAACTTAAAAGAGAGGACGCGGCCGTATTATGAAAAATCAAACGACCGGCTCCAATTAACCGACATTGGTTTCTCTTTCCCTCTCATATATTCCCTTCCTCAAATACGGTTACCTATTTATTTTACAAGGCGTTTTGTATAGAATTGTACCGACTTAATTAAATAGGTATCAATATTTACTTCCTATATGCGTTGAACTATTTGTTTGCTAAGAGTTGTTATTTATCTATACTTACAAATAATCTTGATGATTATTTTAGATCTCTAAAATGATCGTTATACATACCATTTGCACTAAACCCATTTAACACTTGCCTCGTCGTTTTATCACCAGGTTGTATTTAATATTTATTTAACCGCTATAACCGACTATGTTCAATGTATTAAAGCTAATTTATAACTTACCATCTGTTTATTAAAAACAAATTTTACTATTCCAATTTTTACTGTTACATTTCGATTACTTACCTAAAATTATAAATTTAGTTATTTTATAATATTTAAAATACAATGGCTGAAGCATAAAGAGTTAAAATCGTATTGTATGTATCATATTATTGCAGCTTAAAGTACAAACAAAATAATTTTAAATAGCCATTAAGCAATTCGAGTATGCAGTGCTCTTTATTATTTTTCTTTTAATAAATTAATTTCTTGAGCAGGAATAGAAGTCACAAATATAATTAAGAATCTACCTAGTTAACTTGATAATACCTTAAAATTGAGTAGAATGTTCCTTGGTAAATTGTTAATAATTAATACTTAAGACTTAAGAGCCAGCATCAACATCACAATATATATATATATATATATATATTAAGAATTGAGGTTAGGGTGTTATCGATTGTTTCATTGGGCCACCGAGGTGATAACTATGTAATGAATTCATATTGGAAAGGAAGGAAGTAATCGGTCATATATAGATATTATGTATTGTAGGAGGTTTAAATGCGACGAGGCCATGTGCTATTTAATGTATAAAATGTACAAACGTTTTTCGCCCTAGTCCGTTGTCAGCTCCTTGACCCGCTAAAGAGGTAGTCACGTCAACCGGTTCATGTTGCATTGTTCCAATTTAACATTTTTTGCCAGACGTATGTGTTTATGTACTATGTAGGCTATTTTTTAAACTGTCAATGAGGTATTACAATTGCTGCTTATATTCGTATGTATTTTATAAGGAACGTCTATGATTTTCATATTTTGTTATTGCTCTCAATTTACAAAACAATACATAAGTGATAAACGTCCGTGTTCGTTTTGCAATAACTAGACTAAATAATTGTTAATTACATTTTTAACAATAATTTCTGTGTTTTTTGTTTGGCTTTTATCGACGATAATATAGGTACTCTATTGTTGTCAAATTAAAAATACTTTATTCTTTTGGACCAAATTGATATGTATGTCAATCAGATGTTAAATGTTTAAAACAGTATACTAGTATAATTCTTGAAGTAAAATTAAACTTGAAAGTTTATACTTAATTCCTATTGCCTTTTGCTAGTTGTTTTAATCAAAATTTGTAAATTTGCTTAGAAATTATATTATTCTTATCTGTTACTGATATTAATAAATGTGTTCATTTATCTTTCAAAAATGTTGGAATTTAAATGAAAACAAAGTCTGATTACCTTTTGTAGATATGTGTTAAAAATTATTATGAGCTAACAGTTATGTTAATTTATCCCAGTAAAAGCTTAAATAAAATAGTAGTGTGGCACTGTGATTGACGTTAAGCATATACCTAATACAGAGGTATCGAAGACAGAGGGGGCAATTATTTTCGTTTTATCTGTTAGGCGTGCTTGCACCGTTAATCTGGTTCTTCTGTGTGGTCATGTTTATATATTTCTCATTATGCATACAACATATTATGTACAACTACCTGAAGTACCGTCACGACTTGAAGAAAAAACAGCTAACCGCGGTCATGCCATCGGCACAAATAACGGCATGTTGTTTTAATATCCGCGTGCGATTAACGGAAACGCAACAGGTCCGAATCAGTGGAATAAAGTTGACAGTTTTTAATAGTTCGTTATGGGATATCAACATTTTTCTTTAATTTCAAGGTCTTACTAAAATGTACTAATAATTATTATTACTCTTATATTAATATCAACTTAAAATCATACGAAGTATTATACTTATTTTACCTTGGGTCTTCATAATAGTACGTAGGTAATATTTAAAAATTATTACATTGACATTGCGATTGATATCTAATCTACATGTTATATTGATTGTCTGATTTCTACACTCATAATAATTTGCAGCTATTTTCAATATAGGTTTTGAATTCATGATCCACTGCTTTCTAATCGTTTCTCCAGCGTTTATAACACAATAATTAGACAACTGATTTCACTTGGTGTTGCCCAGGCGTCGCTTCCTGTCCAGCAACAGTGTTTCCACGATTTCTCGATTTTCTAAACCACGCCAATCGCGCACGGTTATATGCAATCAGTTATTATGATTTTTTCTTCTCTTATTTTTCTTGTAATATAATTCTAAATGATGATCCTATTCGTCAAATATTATGGAAATGAGTACCTACTTCCTCTTTTGTTTTAAATTTAATCATCAATAAACATGTTCAATATTTTGTACTATATATCATCTATTATTCAATAAATAAATACTTAGTATAACTAGTATTATTATTCCTGGAAATCTTAAGAAAGTATCATTCTACAATGTTCTGCTGGATGGCCGTTGAGTTCAAAATTTAAAATTGTTTATAAAGCTATTTGACGTGAATTAAATTTTAACAATAATGCGCGCCGGTATTACCGAACTGAAGCTCCGACGTAGAAGATTGGTCCATCTTGATGGCGTTGTACGTTCTTGAACCCGAAGAATCTTTACTGTGAACTGCCCGGATGTCTTTGACCGGGCGCGTGGCAGCGGTAGCGGACAAAGACCGACCGGTTCATCGGGATGTCATCCTCCTCACCACGGCTTCGTTCACAGTTCGCTGGCTTATAGTTAAGAGGTGAATGACTTCTGGACCAAGACCAATATTATATTCTCCCACAGGGGCCACTACCGCGTGCACGCGCCGTTGGCGTCGTCTAATGTATATCAGCGTCTAAGTATGAAGAATGCGTGTAGAACTTGGCATGTGAACAGAAAAATAAATGAATAAATAAAACTCGGACTGGGAGGAACTATAGCAAAATGATGCACTTTTCTTTCGTCGCCCATTTCTATTTCGAGAGTTTGATGAAGTTTTTGCAAAAAAAAAAAAAAATAAGTACTACAAATTTGTTCGGATTATAAAATAACTTGACTTAATTTATTATAAACCACACTCTTTTAACGGTCACTTTTGCTTGCCAAAGTGAAGCTTTTAATAGTTTCTTAAAAAAGATTTAAATACAATCGTAAATTCGTTAAATAATTTAAACCGTATATATAATATTGCTAGGCGTTTATAAGATTATCAGACAAATTCAACGTAAGTATTAACCTAATGATTAGGTAAATAATGCGAACCCATTATCACTAGAGTTTATGTATATATTTCCCTAATTTATTTTATAATAATATTTCATATTATGATATGTGTAGAAAAATGCAATTGCTCTTAAAATTTCAGTTACTCGCTATTATTATTATTATTAATTTACTTAGTAAAAAATTATTTTATAAATTATTATTAAAACAAAAAAATGTACATATTATAATTTTGTAGTATACATTTATTTGGGTCTAAGTTTAATAATAGTAAGTTACTTAACGTTGATGGCCTCCTATGTTGTAAACTTGGTATAGTAATAATTTAGATAATATAATAAATTATTATAAATAAATACGCTCGCACGTTTTGTTATGTTTTAATTTATTTTTAATGTTCATATGTCTTGACTTTTCTAAAAAAATATACATAATATTTGTAATTAAACTTCATACTTATACATAATATTATTATTCGTTATAAATATTACATATTAATATTTTATTTTATACCTACGCAAATGTACCGTAGATTTTTGCGGTTTTATAATATTGTAATAGTTTTTGTAATAGTTGAAATTTAAATGATTAAACACTTAAATTTATTATTGTTTTTCGAGTGAGTATATACTCACTCGAAAAACATTTAACAAAACAAACGTTTTCATAGTTGTTCATTGTACCTCAAATTTTATTTAGTCCTTGTCCCTAGGTAATAATATTATATATAGTAGAATTTACCTTACTAAAGGGTTATTTAGCAATAAGCATTATATTAAGGGTACAGTGTAAATAAAATACTTAGTACTACTTTTGTACGACTCAATAACCAATATCATTAATCATACTTAAAAAACACAATGTTCACATAATTTATTCTCATAAAAGTGATTATGTCTTAAATTGATATTATAAAATGAATTTATAAACATTTTTATTTGAGTTAATGTTTGAAAATGCATATTAAATAGTATTTTTAAAAAAAAATCTTTATTCATTTAAAACGATATGATAAACATCAGCGTTATTTAATACACCCAAATGCTAGTTATTAGTTATTTGCAACGTAAGGATAAGCATTAAACATATACGTTAAAATGTCTGTGTTCGTGGAAACGAGCTCGATCACACGTAGAATCCGCTGAATGGATAGTTTTGATCCACTATGCTCGTCCCCATACAATCAATCGTTTTGTCCTCAGAGCCTCTCGAAATCACGTAAATCGTTGAATTAATTATATTGTTTCGAATACAGTATACTGGTTTAATCTTGCGTTATACGTATTTTATTTAGTTATATTAACGTTCATTTAACACCGGTTTTTTGTTTTTATATTGTGACGATTATTAGTAATATACTATGCCGAGAAAATATACGTTTTCACTTTTCACTTAATTACATTTGTATGATAATAACCAAAATATAGGAAATAAATTATTATAAATTAGTTTTGATCTGCCATCGGTGGGTATTCTATATATACTATTTAGGATATCTATATGTCTGTATACAAACACAATTTGAATACTACTCCGTTACTTATATAATATACCATAATTGACTTTGCATGACTATAATATGAGTAATTGTAATTGTTATTGATATTATGTCCATATGCGAACAGTGCATGTACAAACGATTTAATTTGATTTTTCAATATAAATTAATAAAATTCGTTTCCTTTTTGCTGTTTCAGGCTGCCAGTGGTGAGTGAGTGCTCGCCGCAGCAGACAGCCAGAGTGTCGGTGGCGGCGGGTTCGTCGGGATCGGTGAGCGCGGCCGCATCGGCTGCCGCGGCGGCCGCCGTCGTGGCCGGTGCACCTAGCAGCAGCACCATGTCCGTATCCCGGGTACCCAGTCCGCCTCCTTCTTCTGAAGCGAATACACCCGTGGCGGAGAACTGGTGCTATACACAGGTACGAAAAAAAAACCAACCCTTCGAAATCTAACAATAATCCATTGTCAAAGTCCCTTTGCTGGCTGCTATTGTTGTGTTACACGACCCGCCAAACTCTTCGTGCCGGTATTATTTGAAGTGATGCCGGCGTGTTATTGACGGGCGCAGTGATGTGTTGGCACACATAGGAAGTTAAAAAAAACGGTACTCGCTAACCAAACTGGGTTTTTTTCGTACACAATGGCGATTATTATCGCGAAAATGTAATGTTATTCGTTATTACCACTGTTATTATTTTCATTATTATGTCGTTGTTACCGGTCATTATTATTTCTGCGTCTCCGAGAAAACGCGTCTCCCGTTATAAACGCCCGGGACGTACGCTTCAACAACGACAACGATCGCTGGCCAGGTGAACGTCCTTACCCTTGGATAATTTGTGTGTGTGTGTGTGTGTGTGTGTGTGTGTACGGTCGTGTGCGTCCCGGGCGGCGAAGTTCGTTGGCCCATCGAACCTCCGGAGCCGTTGGCCTCCATGTAATGGCGGCGGCCACGCCTATATCATCATTATATTATAACTATCCGAACTCTGAAGTGCACGTTTAAACAGAATTACATGTTTTGTACAAAAAAATTTTTGAAAAAGGAACAAAACAAAATTCTACGAATTGTTATTTGTTATGCTCTACCTATGTATATTGTCAGTTCTATTACTTTAAAATCTACTCGTACCTATTTATATTAATTAGTATTTATGAAACCATATAAAAGAGGGAGTTGACGGTGGTATCACGTGTCCGGTGTCCCTCAAGGACGTAGGTTTTGGAGGTTATGTACGTGAACGCCTAAAGTGTGCGCGCGTGTATGGAGACTAAAGCGATGACGGTGACGGTGGCGGCAGCTACCACGACGACCGTGGATCGATCTCCCGCGCGCACTATGGGTCTGACCCTTCAGGATAGAGCTCCGGACCACACGTCGTTTCCCTGCGTTCAAAAAGTGTGGAATCGGGGGAAGGAGAAGGTGGTGCGGACGAAGCTGTTTTTGTGCTCCGCGGATCCCACCCGTCCTTTTACCCCCGTAGCCGAATCAATAACCGCGCCCCGCTGTTCAGCTTGATGGTGTTCGAGGGAGTGGGAGGGGGGCCCACCCAAAGGCCAAAAGTTCGAGTTCAAAAGTTCGTCTCCCTCCATTTTCAATAGGTCATGGAGAAATATAAAATAATAGCTGCTCTCATTTTCTAATAATGCTACTACTATACGTATTGTACCGTATATAAAATAGATAGTAGTTCACCGTATTTGGCGAGCAGATAAAATTTTGTACGCGAGTGCGTGCGTACGGGTGATGAATGCGTGACAAGCCGGAACACGGTATACAGCACACCCCTCGCGGTGCTTTTGTACATAATAATATTATTATCTAAACGGTATTAAATAAACCACCGCCGCCGTACTCGGAGACTAATCCCCGTGCAGCAGCAGCGAATTTGCAGCACGTTTACGAACCCCTGTTCGACCTGTCGGTCGTCGACCTTCTCTATCTGACTCCCTAAAACGTACACGATCCGAACTCAACTCATCCCGCGTGCATTCCTCATTGCCGGACGGATTGGACTCGTCCCTTTGACGGGACACGTATATTTGTTAATTCTCGATATTTCCCGTTGGACGGTGTTGGGAATTTTGCGCGCTGTGCGGATATACAGACACGAGACATACTAATACACGCATAGGAGAAACTGGTGGTAGTAAAAACAATAATAGTAATATTATAGTAGTAGACACTATATCCGATAAATGATATGTCTTTCCGGTACCCCTACTATCCGACCGGATAGTACCGCCCAGCAAGGTCAACGGTAGCGTCGCGTTGTCGTCATCGTCGTCGTCGTCGTGTACATTTTGAGTACGTTGGCCTTGGAGCGTTGGACCCGATTGTTTGCGCGCGTGCAGAGTGTGTGTGTGTATGTGTGAATTTATATTTGTATGTATGTATGTATGTATGTATGTATGTATGTATGCATGTGTGTGTGTGTGTGTGTGTGTGTGAATTTATATTTGTATGTATGTATGAATGTATGTATGTATGTATGTATGCATGCATGTGTGTGTGTACGTATGAGTATGTATTTGTGTGTGTGTGTGTGTGTGTGTGTGTGTGTGTGTGTGTGTGTGTGTGTGTATGTGATGGCCCGAAAGAAAAAACACTATGATGAGGGGGTGGTGCCGATGACCGGCGTTCTTTTCTTCACCGTACATCCAGCGGCGCGCGCGCTGTGTTACCTCTTTTACTTGTCGTTCCCTCCTTACTGCCCGCCATCGCGATCCAGTCGGTGTATTTGGTGGCGAAGGATGACCCCCAACTATAACCGCTCGGAGCTGTCAAGGTCACTCCGACGGTTTTTGGGCCCTTTATGTGCGGTGTACCCACAACCATCACCACCACCCACCCACCCGAACGCGCGCGCATTGCCATCTTTGTCCAAAATAATTGATTTAACGCTACAATCAGTAGTCCATCCTACTATATTATCATCGTGTGTCTACCTACTGTTCTTACTAAATATAAATACACATAAATGTACGGGAAAAAAATCCGACATTTTCATTAAACGCGTTTCATCGTCGTTCCTAACTTCGACGAACTGATGACTGATAATTTGACATAATCAATAAATAGTATACAAATTAATATACATATATAGATACATATTGTTGTGATGACTGAATATTTTTCGACTGACCGTTTCACCTCTCTCGTTTATCTCTCGAGCTAAAATTATAATTTATTATTACCATACGCGCTTGATGTATAAAAATATATTATAGTTTATTTCTTTCATAAGCTATTGTTTAGCACTCGAGCGTTTTTGATGAAGGTGCTCATATAATATCGAAATCTATAAGTGTTGTATTTATTATTTATTATAGTCGTTATTTTCGAAAATGTTTTTTAAACTAAAATACTTCTTGTGAGTTGATACTTTAATGGATCGATTTTATACGTTGATTGTAATATTTTTGGAACACAACATATTAATGAACATATCGCACCCATTTGGTGCAATAATATTTATGTATATTTGAAAATGTTTACGTAGGTTTTAACTTTTAAGTACTCATATATTCATATTTCTAATAAAATAGAAATATATAATATTATTTTGACAATGCCTGACTTTAATGTATGATTATGGCGTGTAACTAAAATGTTCGTTTGAAATTTTTCAATATAAAAAATATTCATAAAAATATATTGGCAATTTATTTTACACACTGATTTAATGTTTGTAACTCAGCATAATTAAATTTGGGTCAAGGCGCTAAATTCAAATGTTTTATTAATATTATTATGAAATTACTGTAGCCTAATAGATTAGCAACGATTGTTGTTTTGCCGTCGCTGTTAAATAAATCAACTAATCTGAACCATTTTTATTGGTCATAAGCAAAATCTTTTTTATCAATAATTATGTAGCTAATGTATTTTTGGTATATATTTTAACATTTTATGTATTTTTTCTTTTTAGGTGAAGGTCGTAAAATTTAGTTACATGTGGACCATTAATAACTTCAGCTTTTGTCGGGAAGAAATGGGTGAAGTTTTAAAATCGTCTACATTCTCCGCTGGAGTAAATGACAAACTAAAATGGTAAACACGCTTGTATTTTTACTCTTGGTAGTCATTTTTCCTATTTTTTTTTAAATAAAATATTAACTAATGCGTGGGTTATGTCATGTTTTTAGGTGTTTGCGAGTTAATCCTAAAGGCTTAGATGAAGAGAGCAAAGACTACCTGTCTTTGTACTTATTACTAGTCTCATGTAACAAGACTGAGGTTAGAGCGAAATTCAAATTCTCAATATTAAACGCCAAGCGAGAAGAAACTAAGGCTATGGGTAACTAATTAAATGTTATATATGCGATCCTTTGCTTACTTAAATTTTTTGATTTTAGAGAGTCAACGGGCGTATAGATTCGTTCAAGGAAAGGATTGGGGGTTTAAAAAATTTATTAGACGCGATTTTCTATTAGATGAGGCTAATGGCCTTTTACCTGATGACAAACTTACCATATTTTGCGAGGTAATTTATATTTTTGAAAATCTTCAACCGTTACCACTGTTTTTAACTAACCGTGATTTTAATTGTTGGATGTACCTTTATAGTCGTTTAGTTTTAGAAACAAACGATGTTGAAGTTGTTATTAGCAACTTTATAAAATATTGCCAAACTAAACTCATTAAAATCGAAAAAGAACTAGCTAAATTGTAATTTAATAAAAAGTGGCATGAATAATGACTTGACAGATGGCTCGTTTGCAGGTAAGCGTTGTAGCTGATAGTGTCAACATATCCGGCCAGTCCAATGCAGTTCAATTTAAAGTGCCTGAATGTCGTTTACCGGACGACTTGGGCAATTTGTTCGAAATACAAAAATTTAGTGATGTAACACTGTCGGTTAGTGGGCGAGAATTTCAAGCACATAAAGCAATACTTGCTGGTAATTATTTACATTGGTCATGTTTTTATTTTACGTGAATTGTATTATTGTAACAGAATAAATAATTTTTATTTTATTTCATATTTTATAAAATATTCGAGATAACAATAAATGTTTTTGTTTATTTTAGCGAGAAGTCCCGTGTTTGCTGCCATGTTTGAACACGAGATGGAAGAACGTAAACAAAATCGAGTCGCTATTACTGATGTAGATCACGAAGTTCTTAGAGAAATGCTTCGATTTATTTACACCGGTCGAGCAGCAAACTTAGAAAGAATGGCTGACGATTTGTTAGCGGCCGCAGACAAGGTCGGTTTGCACGAAATCATTTTTTTCCTCCACATCTGTTTGAACGTATTTTCATTGTTGCTTTGTGTTCTATTACAGTACGCTTTAGAGAGGCTGAAAGTCATGTGCGAAGAAGCACTGTGTAACAATCTGTCAATCGACAACGCGGCTGATATATTAATATTAGCCGATCTACACAGTGCAGACCAACTTAAAGTACAAACCATCGAGTTTATTAACACGTAAGTTAGTTGTTATTTTAGTACCGCGATGTATGCTGTCATGCTTATAAATGTATAATACGTTTATATAGCTGCGTTGCTTTTTGATACTTTAGAAACATTTTTTTTATGAATATTTAATGTATTTTTTTTGCGTTGTATATAGTCATGCGACCGATGTGATGGATACCACTGGTTGGAAAACCATGATACAGTCGCACCCACACCTAATAGCAGAAGCGTTTCGTGCGCTAGCTACACAGCAAATACCGCCAATTGGACCGCCCCGGAAGCGTGTCAAACAAAGCTGAAACGGACCGTCCACAGCGGTGATGCAGACTTACGATCTCACCAGCCCACCACCCCCACCCATCAACTCTTCCAGGGCACACATTTTGTAAATTTATATGATTTTTTTTTTTTTATTCGCGAAATCATAATTTTAATTTTTTTTTTTTTTTGTACATAAATATGTTATTTCTAAAAATAAGAAAATTCCTAAAATGCAAGTAGCTTGTTTGCTGATAACGCGTTTGGATATGTTTGTATTCTCACAGTGTATTGTAAAAAAAAAAAATGGCTTACGGCAATAGCCACTGGAACGGCATATGTGATATGAGTGATATTTGCAGCCTAACCTCGTATAATTTTTTTTTAATATGTTACATTATATTAAACATTCATTATAATACAAGTACTATTATTTTAGTTAGTTCCATTATCATTGTTATTAATAATATATAGGTTGATTTGCATAAATCTATAAGAGCACACAGTTTTGATTGTCCATTGAATTATTTAATTACTCGTTTTCCATTTGTCAAAGGGGTTCCTAAATTGTTTTGAATCTATTTTATGCAACTCAACCATTAGATTTATAATAAACAACATTACATAATATTTAACATTAAAAACAAACTTTGATGTTAACTATATAAACTAGGTCTCGTTATGAAATTTTTCGTTGAAACCGATTCAAATGGATACTTATTATTATGGTCATGTGAACTTTACGGACAGTTTGCAGTTTCCATTGTACTCGGTTTTTAATTTCTAACTCTTTCTTTTTTTTTTCTTTTGTGTGTTCATAAAAATAACATAATTTAGATGTAAATACTTAATAATTTGTAAGACCAACTGAGAAAAGAGACTGAAGAAATTTTCTTTGAATATATACCTCAGTTCGTAAATTAATCAATGTGTCCATTGAGTCGATATTACATTTATTCAAACGACTTAAGGATATAATAATTGTAATTTATTTATTTTATTTTATTTTGCTATCTATATTTTTTTTAAATAATTATTATTATTATACCTCTTGAAGTTTGTTCAGTGTTGTTGAAATTAATCGACCAAGTTTCTGTTCCTTGTAATTGTAAATAAGAAATTTTAGTCTCTTTTCTCAGTGTACTCTTTTCTTTTATTATTTTTTTGTTTTCCTTTGTTACAATACGGAAAATAATCAAACTCAAGCCTTTCCATGTTTATTTATTCTGAATTAATTTTATTCATGTGATTCGCTTGTTGTGTGTTTACCTGTTATATGATAATATCTACGTCATTCGATTACATAGTTAAGATATTGTGAATAATTTTAGACTAGACTCGAAGTATTGTTTTTTCGAAATAAAAACACTCGTCTTTCAATCCTAATTTTAATTGTGTTTAAATTATTAAAAAATGTCATGCTTAATAATTATGAACGTATACATGCATTATATAATGTAAAATATCTATGCACATACACATAAATACAATGAAATACATCTAAGCTAGAGTCTAAATATCAGGAAACCTGTTTTCAATAGAAATTTATACAGTTCAGAAACTTGTCTAAAACAAAATATTTCTTAGGTTATCTGCGAATTGGACAGTAAACAGAGTTTTCATTGTATTATGTATTTATAATAGAAATATATTATGTAATGTGGGTAGGTATTGTATTTATTTAATCAAGACTATTATCTTTTATCAGTACTAATATACTTTTATTAAAAGAAAAATTAATTTACGACCAGCTATTTTCCTAGTGAATAGTGGATACTGAATACTATTTCAAATTTACAGTTATTTATTTTTTTAAATTCACACTTTAGTTTTGGTTAGCTAATAACTAGAGGACGGAATAATATTAATCTAAAATTGAAGAAAAATAATTTTCATTCTCTTCAATAGTAATTGCAAATGTTCTTCTAATATTCTATAAAATTTGTGATAACATATTCAAAAAATGTGTTTTTACATAAAATACTAGGTGGTACTGAATTCAAATTCCATATGTGGGTTGAAATTTTTTGTAATAATGACCGCCAAGTACTAACTAGAATAGACAATATTTTCTACCAGATTTGTGTATAATGGAGCAATCTTCATTGAAACGATGTCCACAGACACTAGGAAAAAAAAACAAAATTAAACATGATAAACTAGTTACTTCCTCTTTTCACTTGGAATCTAATGTAATTAAAAATTAATTCAATTTTTTTTTTCGTATTCTTATATATTATAAAATAAATGTAGGTTAACTGAATTTGAGATCAATAATAACTTGTTTGTTGACCAATTTATTAGACAATATAGTAAAGTTTCAACTTTTTAAACGTTGTGAAGGGAGAATTTACTCATTTCATATAAAAATGTTTAATATATATTGTATAAGTATTAAGTAATAAATATAAATACTAGTGTAGTAGTAAAATAATAATTAATTTGTTTTCAATTATTTTATTATTTTCTGTAGTAGTTGGATTTTGATGCAATGGCTATTGGGTTGGAATTATGTGTTGAAAAGGAATCAAGTATTTAAATATTTTACTACATTTAATTCTTGTATAATTATATACAATTTGAAATAAAATAGGTAATGAAACTTGCAATATTTTTTATTTTAAGGTTATTATAATATAATTTATTCTAGGTTTTGTCCTATACCTAAACTATATTTTTCATATCCATAAGTTATTATTTCGATATAAAATGTAAAGTTATAAATTATGTATATCTATGGGTATAATATAATATTGGAAGTTTAAAGTAGTCATTGTTTGATATAAAGGTAGTTATGATTTATTTTTTAGCTGTATATATAGAACTCAATTCAATATCACTGGGGATAAAATATGAAAAATAAGTTAATAATCATGCTGATATACTCTTCTTATGATAATTTAATATAAATAATATTGTTAATATTTTTTAAACTCAATGTCATTATAAGTAATAACTAAACTGTTTACCCCCCCTCCTCCACTACAAGCAGAACTATCAATTTTTTTTTCTTTATCCCTCTTAAATGTTGTCTTTGGTTCTACTTATGAAATTATATTCAATTATCTACATAAGTATTTGAAATTAAAATTGAATATAATAATTGTTTTTTTGCTATCAATAAAAATTAACAATAATGAGAAATTATTGAGTAGTTTAAAAATAAAGAGTATTGTGTAGCTAATTATCAATCGATTACGATTTACGAGTAGGAATATAATATATATTTTTTTTAATATTTATTAAATTTTATTGTTTCAATATAATCTTTATTTTTACAATTTTAATATAATATCTAATAAAATAATATAATTATATTATTATATCTACAAATTCAGTCAGCGGGAATAACGCTATGCTCGGATATTGAATCTATTTGTAAAAATAAACCATGAATCATTTAAATTTTTATCATACTAAATTTATATATTATGTATTATGTATTTTTTATAGTAGGTAGGTACAATTGAGTATTTCGATTTTGGCTTCACATCAAACATTAATAATATTATAATACTTTAATAAATAATACATTTAAAGCCATTAGGTACTTCTAGCACATACTATTGTTTTTATAATCTGTGCTCAAAAGGGTAGAATGTACGTTCCCACTTTATAACATACAAAATATTTTTGTAAACATGTTACCAACGTCATTAATTAAAATATAATTAATGCCAATATTATATAACTTAGATTAAACATGATTAAATAAAATTAGTTTGTTTAATTTATGCCTAAGGGATGACTTTGAACCTTGTTTTTGATGTATTAATTGTTTACACTGAGTACCTATGCACTCTTAAAGTACAATAATATGAAGATATAAATTTTACAATTTTCCTTTTCGTGTAATTCTTAAGTAGGTATATACACTTTTTACTCAATTCAAAAACTGTCTTTGAACTTTTAATATTATATCTTTTTTAAAGTTGTTATTTTTTATGTTTAAAGAATATGCTAGATAAAATTTTTCAGTGAATAATATTATTTCAAAAATAAACATTGAAACAAATTTCAGTTTGCCTCAATTTTTAAAATTTGTAAAATAAACATAATCTGTTACTAGTATTAATGTATAGTTATGATCCTTACTAAAAATATCTTTATTTAAAATTATATCTTTATAAAATGAATATGGAAACTTTTCAATAAATATTTAAGTTTGAGTTTATAACTTAAGTGACAGAACAAAAAATTAAACGAACATTATTAATTATTATTTATTGGTAAACACAAAGCAATCCTATTGTTATGTGTGATAAAAGAAGATAGCAGCACCATTCTTATCTGCTGTCTTTTTCTAACATGCCGTTTCGGTTATGTTTACATTGGTCTTATGGCTGGTGAGCATTCCAGTTATCATATAGTTCAATGGATTTAACCATGATTAAAGATATACTGGTTGCCGAACGATCTATTCTTATTCAATATTGATTGACATTCACGAAGTTCTCAATGTTCTCATCAAAGTACTGTAACTACTAGCGCATCCGGTGTTGTACACTTTAAACTATAGTCAATAACTCTTAATAGTTTATTTTAATTATTGTGTATCTTTACATTATTTAGACCACGATTTAAGATATATATCGTGTTTTAGATTATGATCTATATTAAACTATTGAATATCAACTAATAAATATCTTTGTTAAAACAATATAATTATTTTACTAACTTGTATAGTATAATTATTATCGACTGTATATAAATTTGTACCTAACATGGTACTGAATTTGATTATTAAATATATATTGTTTTACTAAAAAAAATTGTTGATATTTATTAATTAAATTTAAGCATATACTTTTTAAAAATTCCGAGGTGTTGTTGCATAAAAACACCACATTTGGTTTCAAAAACTCTTTTTAGTATATCTCAAGATGGGGTAAAAAAGAAAATGTGGGAAAATTCTTTAGGGATATTATTTAAAAAAAAATAACCACATTTATGGAAAACATTTTAAAATGTGTGATGTAAACAGTACTTGGGAATCTGGCAAAGGGTCAAACAAGTACTCTGTAAGTACCTATCATAATTAAAGATATACATGAATTTATTGTTAAAAAAATATTTAAATTATATAATAATTGTATTATTAATAATATAATTAATATAATTTAAATATTATAATTTATTATTAAATATGTTTGAAAAGATTACCTACAACATAAAAAAGATGCTATACCAATACCATATAATTTTAATGAAAATGAAGAATCTGAAAACAGAGAGGTTGATTTTAATCTATTTAATGTTAACTTAAATATTTATACATAAAAATCATAAAAAAGGCTAGTTTATATTACAGTAAAATGTTACAAATATTAATTGCTTAATATAATAAATACATTATTTTCTTTAGATTGATTTAGTAAATCAACCAGGCTCATTGGTTTTTTATCAATTTGTTCTTCTAAATATTAAAAAAAATGTTATTCCAATTAATTGGTTTGCAAATATTGAAAATGACAAGGACAATAATTCTGTTATTAAAAATACAATTATTATATAATTTAAATATTTGTTTACAGTAAATTCATGTATATCTTTAATCATGATAGGTACTAAGGTACTTAGTGTACTTGTTTGACCCTTCACCAGATTCTCAAGTACTGTTTACATCACACATTTTAAAATGCTTTGCACAAATGTGGTTATTTTTTTTAAGTAATATCCCTAAAGAATTTTCCCACATTTTCTTTTTTTCCTCATCTTGAGTTTTTGAAACCAAATGTGGTATTTTTATGCAACAACAGCTCGGCATTTTTAAAACGTATATGCTTAATAACAACAATTTTTTTTAGTACCTAAAAATTACCTAAAACAATATTTAATAATCAAATTCAGTATCATGTTAGGTACAATTTTATATACAGTTGATAGTAATTAAACTACACGAGTTAGTAAAATAGTAATATTGTTTTAACAATGATATTCATTAGTTGATATTCACTAGTTTAATATAGATCATAATCTAAAATACGATATATATCTTAAATCGTGGTTTAAATCTAAAGACACACAATAATTAAAATAAAATAAAAGGTTATTGACTATGGAGTATAGTTTAAAGTGTACAACACCGGATACGCTAGTAGTCACAGTACTTTTGATAAGAACAGTTGACGGTGTTCGTTCGGCAACCAGTATATCTTTAATCATGGATTTAACTAAGGCTCTATTACATAGCTCTCCAGATATAACCATGATAAATTAATATACCAAGGGTCAGCCGCGGTATCGGTAACATAAATTTTCGGCAAAGCAATGGTATTATCACAGAATAGATGAAAGCAGAATGGTCACTGATAAGGAAATTACATGTTTTCTTATGGAAACCCACAATTTTGAACTAAAAGTCAATCAGCCCTCAAATTGGGAAAGTATAATAACACTTACAAAAATCAGAACTGTATCGTCCGTATCTTGAACTTAAATTAATTGGCATTGGTCTGATTTCTGAATTCTGTCACAAAAATGAAAATATTTACTTTTAATTTTAAATAAGCAAGGTATTCTAATCTATGAAAGTATGTATTTCAATAAGTATATTATTATTAAGGTTAATCTTATTTTTAATTGTACTAAACCTCAAATATATTTTAAGCGAATAAAGAATAATTTAAACAATAACATATAAGATATGACTCTATTTAAAATATCTGTATTTGTGAACAAAAAAAAAAAAGCATACAAGCTATAACATAGGTACAGTATAAACAATAAACAAATTACTTATAATTTATAAAAGTTTTTAATTACAGATTTAATTTAAATATACAAATAAAATAATACAATATTTAATTAATTTAATACATAGAGTAAGTCAATAAACATAATAATTCTATAGTAGGTACCTATCCCATACTTATAATGTTTTGCTTCTTATACTAAAATAATAATTTTATGATTAAATCATAATTTACAAATGAGTTAAAATAGCTAATTTCCTATTCTTTAATTTTTTTTCAGACATTAAATTTTTATTTAAAAATTTGATTGCTGTAAATATTCTGAATCTTGTAAATAAAAATATTCAAAAATACCATATCAAATGACTTACAAGGGTGATTAAAAGGAACATTGCAAAAATCACTTCTCAATTTGGCTCCTACTCCATCTTCAGTTGCAATTAAAGGAAAGTTGTTGATAAAAATATTTTCTAACTCATTAATATAATTATAAAACTCATCATCTGGCATCATTAAATTTCCGAATGTTGAGTGGTCATTAGTAGAGTATGCTTTATAGAATGATAGAAGAAATGATTCATCCAACTGTTTGAGAATGTGCATAGTCAATACACATCTGGCAAGTATGTTTCTCAATACATTTTTTCATGACATAGCCTGAGATATAAGTTAAAGTATTTTGTTCAGGAAGATTTATAAGTCTATAATCAACTGTTCTTATACCAATGCTTTTAAATTTAAAAATTTCTTTTTGTATATCTTCATGAAAAATTGTTTTATCTGTGATTGGTTCTATTGAACTTAGTATTTCATCTATACACTATTGATTTCCTATTTTTGTTGTCAAGTTGAGATTTTACCAATAAAAACACCGTTCAATACAATACAATATTTCTCACACAATTTCAGGGTTGTTTCAATTGAATATTGTTCAGCTACCTGTATGTTTGACATCAATGACCCTAGTTCTTTTCTCTTTTTTCTTTCCTCAAACAGTTTTTTTCTAAGTGCCACTTTGCATGAAGTTTTATTTGATAATGATAGTGGTGTTTGACTTTCTGAAGTTGATGTTTCAATATCAATAGAGTGGTATAGAAACTCTGCAAATGTTGAATAAATAGAAGAGTTATCTGAAAAATAATGTTTATATTATATATGTGTACAATTTTCATAAAAAAAAATTTGGTACTCATGTAGTAAGCTAGGAACCAATTGAGTGGCATACAACATGAGGACCAAATATTTTCAATACCAAACAGATACCTATCTAGTATAAATAATTTAAATATCATACAGGTGTTGAACATGAAGGTAAACAACCTTCATTTGAAACATAATCATCATGATTATGATAATCAAAAGAACTTTCAGTTTTATAGTTGAATAATTCTGGTATGGCATCAGATTTGATCCGATTGTGTTGATCATTTGTAAACATTGAGTTTTCAAAGTGTAAAGAACACAATCTATATTTTTTGTTCAATATAGTAGCATATATACTCTTAGAACTGTCTAATCTGCAGTTTTTAATTCAAATCTCACATCTAAAATATGTAATTAAAAATTAAGCTTTAAGGACAGTTAGTAATAAACAATTTTGAAAAAAATATCTTACCTGGATCTTTTGGAAAAGTAAAATGGCTCACAAAATCTGGATCCATTTCCAGACTTCTACAGTTTGAAATGCTACACTTCACAATTCGTTTTTGTTTATTTACAAAATATGACATAAAAGTCAGGTTTCAGAATCAGAGCACAACATAAACAAGTAAATAAGGTCAACACGTGGTAAGTGAGGAATTATTCTTTGGAATGCTATACACAAGGATACAAAGCAAAGTGCTATAATGTGTTTGTCTGGCGGCGATAGTTCAAACCGATAGGTGTTCTGGCGGGTGACCGTTTCAACCAATCACGATTAGCCAGCATTTGGTGGCGGAGGCAGTATAAAATACACGTTTCACCGTGATAAAATAAAAACAAAAATACACTACGTGGCTACACTGATTGACATTAAGTTTGTTATAATTTTTGAGGAGTCACCACTTAGATCATATTATACACTGGATAGAGCTTTGATTTAAAATCTTGAAGCCGTGCTTGAAGCATAGCAGTTCGAGCCCGAAGTCATCATTGCGCATGCGCAAACCTGTTTTATGATAAGAGATTACTGAACACTAAACACAAAATAATAGCCGTCGTGACCAATGACGTTGCCTTATTCATTATACATATTATAATTTCTATTTTCCATTGAATGTTCGAATTGAGTTCCATTACTAAGACTGTGAAAATTAATAAAATTGCCAAAATGAATAGACTTTGCAAGACCCACAAATGTTGTATTTTATGTCTAAAATTGCCAATAAAATTACCGGGTCTTAAATTAAATCGGTAATAATTAAATAATAGTCATATAAATTACAAATATAAAAGCAAGTTTGTGTAAAATTTCATTTTTTTTTCACTTCAAAATTTGCTAAGAGACACGAATTAAAATATACTTTTATTTTTATCTTAGTCTGTGCTAAGAGATATCAGTACCTAATCACACATTACTAGTTACTACCCCGTCCCGCGCGATCTATATGTCTAACGTATGAGCAATAAGTACAACGGGCCCATAGAGTAATAAAACTATCGGGCCCGAACAGGTATGCTTCAAACACGGACCACAGAATAGATTCTGTGCACGGACTACGCGAGATATACGCTATAGCTCTATCCAGTGTGTATGATCTAAGAGTTACCATTCTGCTTTCATCTATTCTGTGGTATTATCTAAATAGCGTTTGGCTACATCGATAAATGCCGAGTCGCGTTATTTGGTCACACTGGTTACGCAATATGACAAATTGACAACCATTGGTTAAAAACCGTTTTTGAAGGAACATAGACGGCTTACATGAGTGTGTGAATAACGTTTTAGCGGCTAACGCGGACAACATTCCAATATTTCTACCGACATATCATGTGCTCATTTATCGCGGTTTGCAAGTGCGACCATTGTGTGTTGTGATTTTTGGTTGTTTATGAAACCATCTGCATTTTCGTTGACTTCCATTATAATATTTCCATCGTGTTCACCATTGATTGTGTGTTTGATTGATAACTAGTACATTTTGAAACCATTTTGTTGTATGCGTTCACAATTGTTTTTTGGTCCATAAAAAATATGAAAAGCGTTGGGACCGCCGTGTTGTATCGGTCTAAAAAAGACATTGATCGTCATGTACAAGAATTATTTAACAAGCTTAGCAACAACGAACATGAGGTTTGTATACCAATAGATAAGTATTTATTTATCTGCGACAAATTCTTAGCCTATGCGTGATATAAGTCGATTCTTTATAATAGAAGTGGCAAATGTGCTACTTTAGGCTAGTATTACTATGCAATTTGCTAAACGATATGTTATTTTTGATGAATCACTGATTTGTGTTACCCATATGATTTTTAATAAAATTATATATAAAATTAGTATAAGTTTTAAATTAATAAAAAAAAAAAAAAATGTCTAGGTATTACATTTCTTAATTTTAAGTACCTTGCTCTAGTTAATGAAAAAAGAATGTTAGGTATTGCTTAGTAGTGCATAATTCTTTCAACTAATAGTAGAATAAGTTTATTTGTTAATACATATTGCAAGGTCAATTACAGATAATGAGATAACTTAGAAGATAGATACTGTATAGTAAAATACTGCTAGGTTGTTAAGATAAATATTAGTAGACAGTTTAAATGTTCTTTATGTTATTAGAAGTATAAAATGGTTATGTGGTGGTTATGATACAGACCTGAATAGTCTATATTAAGCCTTGAGAAGGAAATAGTTAAAAAAAAATTTTAATAAAGATATTTTATTTATTTTTAGTAAGTAATTATTAAATAATATTTACTATGTATTGTTAAAAATGATAGGTCCATACTACTAGGTTGAATGGGAAATATATAGTTGTATTGATTTCTTAACCATAATAAGCAATGTCTATCGCTCTCGGAAAAATGATTCCAAGTAAAGACGTCTGGCGGATCAGTTTATATATTTTAAAAAAGAATGATACAGTAGTAGAACCAGATTTCTTAATAACGTAAGTGATTCTTAATTGAAAATTCCAAGAGCTTCATAACATACATCTTTATAATTTATGAAATATTTACAAATTTTATTATAAATTACTGGTTCATTTTAACCCTTGTAAATTGTTATAACTTAATATATTTATTTGTTGTACACAATTTTATAAAAAGTGAGCTTTTGTTTCTTATAAGTTATAAATATTCATTAGGCAATAAATAAAATTTTAAATATCAAAATAACAGATGTATTAAGTATTCAATTAATCTACTAGGTATCTAATCTGATTATGTTTATAGGATTGAATATTTTTAATTGCCTAACTATTTTATTATTTTAACAATATTATATGTATCTGTAATAAAATGTTAATCAAATAAAAAAACACTATTGAACTATGAAAATTATTATTGTTTTCAAATTGCATACTTGTTTAGTGTTAAAAAGAAACTTAAGGTATTATGTTAATTACCTAATAAATTATTAATTATTTTCTTAATAATTGCAGAAAAAGCTTAAAGGATTAGCTATTGCTCGTATGTATTTCAAAGTTTTAGAATTTGAATTGGCAAAACAATATGTTATTACTTTTTTGAGTGCAAATGAAAACTCACCCGAAGGACGACGTTTGCTTGGTCACTGTTATGATAAACTTGGAAATAAAGAAAAAGCTGTTATTGAATATCAAAAATCTTTGGCTTCATCCCCAAATCAACCTGAATTACTATTATCATGTAAGTTGATTATAAAGAATAACTATATTTTTACTTCTGAGTATTAATTATTTATGTTTTTACAATACAAAATAATTGATTTAGGTTGTGAGTTAATGAGTGATCCATCTGTTAAATTAAATGAAGTTCATGCTGAAAAAATATGCAAACAAACAGAAGATTTATATCCTTATCATCCTATAGTTTATAAACTTAAAGAACGGTTATTGTCATCTAATGGAAACTGTGATCCTTCTAAAGTAGAAAATTTGCTTAATGGTATGCTTATACATTCATATTTGTACAGTTTTAGTATAAAAAAAATGTATTTTATTAATTTTTAGCTGAAATATCTGTGAGACCAGATGACATGAACCTTAGAATAAAACAGTTAAAATTATTTGAAAATTCTGGACGTTTATCTGAAGCTTTTTCATGTGCAATTAATATTGAAAAAACATCTAAGTTCCAAAAAGATAATGTTGAATGGTATGAAACCATTTCTCAGATATGTGAAGTAAGTATAATTCAGATTAGATAACATACATTATCACTGTGCATGATAATTTTTTATTTAAATTTAAAATTCTATGAACAGAATTATGGAACTTTAAATTCTGTAAATTGGGAATTCTATTCAAAAGTGTTGCCTATTTTTGAACATAATGCATCTTTACTAATCATGGAAACAAAAACAAGCAAGTCAAAAAGTGTATCTGATTGCTATAAATCTCTTTTTAGGTACATATTTACTTTAATTTTTTTATAATGTTCAATTTAAATTAACAATTTACTTTTTATTAAGACTTGATCAGGCCTTATATAAAGCTATACAATTATCATCACCACAGACAGAATTTTACAGAAGCCTTATACAACATGTATCAAATCAATTTTATTTTTATTTGGCTAGCGTAATAATGAAATCTGCAAAAAAAGTAAGTTAATTGATTTATTCAACTGTGTATAATATTATCTATGTTTAGTAGTGATGGGTCAAACCCTGATTTTTTAAATCAAATCAAACTTTAAAATCTTTTATTAAACTCTAATCGAACAGAATATTTTTTATTTAATTTTTAATATACAAATTATAATCTATCATCATGACAGAACAGGCTGTTGTGCATAGTCACTAAGCGTTGTTAGTTAATCGGACCAGTCTTACCCCCTCTACATGACCAAACATTGATAGTGGTTGACGATGATTTTGTTTGTTATTAGTTTTCAATTGTCTTTTAATATTAAAGATAAAACCGATTCTGAAAGAGCTACAGTCAAGTATCGTCATTTAATATGGGAATTACTGGGCGGTGACCAGTTTTGGTCGGCTTGAAGGCCGTTTTCTTGTGCGATACGACTAAATAAAAAATGATAACAATTTTGTTTTTGTATTATTCAGTATTTTACATTTTATGTCTTAATATTATGCATTTATTATTTGGCATTGATATTGATTAGCAATCTTCCGATGTATCACAATATCGAATACAATTATATTATTATATTATTTTTAAAAAATAAAGTTTTATTTACATGTTTTAAGGCATCTAAGCATTAATAAATTGTATTGTGTTTGTGTGTGCTGTGTATTAAACTATTAAATAATAATAGCAATTTGTTGATAAACTTTTGTGCACATGTTAAATGTCATTTATTATTTATTGTACATTAGAATGAAATGTGTCGAACTATTGAATTAAATTTCTTAGCACGATGTAAATTTGTCCAAATGAATACAAAGAAAAAACTGTTTCTTAAATAAAAAAGAAAATTGATTTTTCCGTTATCAGAAAGTATTCTATAATTTTTGATACAATATCATTAAATTTTGAATATTATTGATATTTGAAATTATATCGTTTTGTTAAGAATTGTAAAAATTGCTGTTTTCAAATTCAATATTTGGATTTTGGACTATAGTGGGCATTGGTCAGAAGTCAGAGTCTTCAAATATTTTTAAGTTTGATATTGAACAGTACCCAGATGCTTGATAATTCAGTTCAATTTTTTTTTTCATACTTGGAAGGAATTTTGTATCGATTTAAACAGTTCAATCCATCACTAATGTAGAATAATATTAAGTTTAAATTATGGTGATTTACTCTTTTCCATATTTTTAGGATAATTCAGTATCCTGGTACAAGAGTAATCAATTGGCAGCACCGTTATTTTTAATGTCTTTAGCTCCTCCAATAGATAAACAAGCATTTGAGAGTATATCCAATAAAGAGTTCAGTATAGAACAAAAATCAAATGTTTTATTATGGGAATTGCAAGGTACTAGAAGAATAATTGAAAGCGGCTTTATTCTACGAGCAATGATGGCCATGGAAGATGATAATTTTATTGACAACGTTAAGTTGCTGTGTATTAATGGCTGGAAAATAACAAATTATAAGGTATTTTATTCATTTTAATACAATTTACATATGATAATTGCTGTCTAGTTACTTCATACTATATTTAAGCTTACTTGACTGTAATTATATTAAACCTGAGAAGTTATTTAGTATTGTATAAGTAATTTAATATATTTTTATCTTTGATTGCCCAACTATGGTTTCTATTACTGTAACATACATATTGGGTATTTTTACTTGTTTTTAACCATATTGAAAATTTTTAGTTAGGAAGATAAATTAGGGAAAAATGTTTTGAATTAATTAAAAAAAAAAATATGCATATCTGTGCTAATTAAATATTTCTTTAGAGTAAAAATAAAATTCATAACTTTTAGAATTACATTTTTAGAAAATGTATATATTCATCCTGGATTCAAGTCAGTAGTACTCTTAGGATTTAGTTGAACATTTTTATTTTTAAATTACTTTTAAGTACTCTATTTAATAATGATTTTTTTTTTTTGTGAAAATATGAGTTATATTTAGTTATAAGCTTATACAATAGTAGTTACTAATTAATAACTAGTAATTGATGTTTTTTATTTACTATTTAGTAATATAACTTAATATTTTATGACTGTTAAATTTTTTTGGCTTATTTATAGAAATTTTTTTCTTCATTTAAATAAAGAAAATATTTATACCTATTCCTTATATTTCTTTTAAGTGGAAAGATTTCTGTAATTTTTATTATTATTTTCTGTTACAGAAAATATTTAATGGTCCAGAATATGCTGAAGGAGAACCAACATCATTATTTGTTCATTATTCCCCTGACAAACTAGTTTATAATATTCCAGAATTAATACAATATGCAGTACCAAAACATAGTATGTGCACATATTAGTCATTATTGTTAAATAGTGTAATAATGTTCATTAAAATATTATTTTATTTTTTTAAGTTTTGGCATTTGAAGTAAGTCAACCTGGTTCGTTACATCATTTAGTTTGGTACGGAATACAATTATTAGAAAGTGATAATAAAGGATGTGGTTTGAGATTAACTAAGGATACAGTATTTCCTGTTGGATTTGGATGTAAAAATTTTAAAGATCTACCTTTGGCAACTAATTCATTTGCAACTGCTAATATTGAATCAATATGTCAAATAGATATGAACACATTTTTGTATGCTACCGGTAAGTTTTTTGGTACAATGAATTATTAGATATGGAATAAGCAAATAATAACCATTATTTGTCAAAACTACTGTAATGCCTAATAAAAATATCTGTTCTTCATGCGTTCTTATTTCTACTTACAAAGCAGTTGTGAAATATTTACCATCTCTAGTTTTCTACTTTTATTATTTTTCCATCTCATCAGTTTTTGATGAGCATAATAAATTTGGAAATTGAACAAGTTTTGAATGTTTAATTGTAACTATTTAGTTTAATAATAACACAATGTTAAATTTAAAATATATATTTTAAGAAGCAGAGACTATTAGAATGATTAATTTTTATAAGTTTAGTTACATGTTACATCTTAGTTATTGTAGTAAATTATGAGATAATAATTGTGTTAGAAGAACATCAATAACTATTACTTGTTTTTCATATTAATAAAGTGTAATATTTTTAGTTTTTAGTGTAGCTTCATTTCTTGATAACCAATCTCAAAGAAGTGATCCAAAAGCTCCTCAAACATTACCGTCTAATATAACAGATCAATTGACAACATTAGAACAGGAAAATTGGTAAGCCTGTTATGAAAAATTATTAAAATTTTTCTATATATAACTAATTATTTTACTTTAGACTCAATTTTGGTTTTACCAACTAATTTCAACAAATATATTAATAAGATACATATTTATATGTGCAACAAATAAGGCAGTAACTCAAGAAATTCAATTTTGAGTTAATATTTTATCATCATTAAGTCTGTATTGTTGTTTCTTTTGTCATCATTTTAATATCAAAATTTCAATTTTTAGTGAAACTTCCTCGTATCAAAGTCGTATGGTGAACAAAAAAATTTCATAAAAGACAATATCTATCGATAGGTATTACATAAGGTATCACAGTCTTGTTTTAAATCTGAAACTTCTACATCAGTTTCAATAATTTCATTTTTAAACTCCGTTTTGGAGAAACATTTTTTATAGTTATGAACATTACAACGTTTACGAATTCTAGTTTGCTATTGAATAGTTAATTCATTATACAAAGATAAAATTTGTGCATAATTAACAATGAAAGTCATAGCTTTCAAAAATAATTTGTTGAACAAAAAATTGAAAATTTAGTTGTATAGAAGTTTCACTATAAAATGAAAATTTAAAGTCAAATGGTTTTGGGTATTTCCTTATGTTTGTTAAAAAGACAATTACCCTAAAAATACACTGTTATTTAATTCTTTTTGTGTTCATTATATCACAGTTTTCAATACAATTGATTCAGTTACTTACAACATTGCCATATAATTGTTAATTTTTTGATTGATCCTCCTCTAGTGTAGACAAAAACAAGTTACTACCATGTTTGTTGCGGTATATTTAATTGTAATTAAATGAAATATGATGGTATTTTTTTAATTGTTAAAAGTCTAAAATATAAATAAAGCATGTTCCAATTTTTATAATTTGAGAAATATTTTTTGTCTATCATTTGTATAATTAATTATCTTAAAAAGTTTCTTTTATAATGAATATTGCATTTTTAGGTGGAAATCAATGTATAAAATTTATAACAAAAATGTTGATGTTAAACATGTGTCACAATTAAGAAAAGTAGCTATCCAAGGTTTAGAGTCAATTAGGTTGATAGGAAATCATGGAATTGATGTTCAATTAATGGTATATTTGGCCAAAAACTTTGCTAGTCAGGTAATAAAATTAATATTTATGATTAAACTATATCAGTGGTTTATCTTAAATCCTTTTTAAGTTACATGTTTTATCCAGTTTTTAAATTCAAATACAAATCATTACTTATAAAGGAAAATATGTTCTTAAGTGATTTACTCTTTTACATATGGTTTATATTCATCAAAAATTAAGTATACATTATTATTGTATGATACAATTAATATAATACTTGCTCATAGATTTTATAAATATCTTAATTAAATAATTATAAAATTAATGAAAAATGAAATTTGAATTGTTACTTATCAATGTCATTGAGTTTTATTTTATTTTTTTTTGAAGGCCAACAAAATAATGGATAACTTCCTATTGAAAGGAGGACTAGAAAAACGAGCTGTACTCTATTGGAAAATGGCCATTCAGTTACTTGAACGCATTAACCAAAACGGAATTGAACATAGGCCTAAAAATACATTTTTTGAATTTTACAGGTAGATAGATACCATAATTATGTCGAAATACAGGTTCAATAATAATATATTATTTTCATGTTCAGAAAAAATTTAACTATTGAAGAAGTAAATGAATATTTGGAAGAAGGTAGATTTTATTTAGCTTGTCAATTAATGAACAATGATCAAAATGAAGAAGCAATTGAAGCATTTAAAAAATTAAAATCTCCATATGCATCTTTTTATCAAGCAATGGTTTGTAAAAATGCATCTTTATTAAACTTTAAAATAATATTAATTCATTATAATCTATTTAGATTTATAAAAAAATGGTAAAAGTAGAAGATGACATATCTTTGGGTGATACATTATCAGAATCAAATAACATGATATTAACTAAAATGAAGGAATTATTGAATATTACAAAAGAACGCTTAAAAAAAAACCCTCAGCATCCATTACACTTGCAACTTAAGGAAGAAATCTTAGGATTACAATTAGATATTGATTTTAATGGGACAGTTAATAATCGTAAGTGTAATTTAAATTATTTTATATTTGAATACATTTTTATTATAATTTTTAATTTTTACATAGAAGAAAATCTGGAAGTGTCTGTTGATGATTATAATGATACAGCCAACATATCTAGAAGAAAAATTTATAGTAAATTTGGTGATCGTTCGTTTAATAATATTACTAGTACTCCTTTAAAATCACCGCTCAATTCAGTAAGTATTTAAGTTCTGTATAAGTATAAATTGTTTTCTAACTTGTTCCTTATTAATTTTAGAGCCGAAGAATAGTAGATGATGAAATTAATGTCAAAGTATTAAATGAATTAAAAGTAGCTGTTCAATCGCAGAATGTTCAGTGTCAAACTTTGGGTTTGCAGTATTATAATATGATAGAGACATTGCGATCAATGTCTGAAAAAGTTGATAAACTATTCGATAATTTTAACAACACAAAGGAATCAATTTTTGATAAGATTAATCAGTTATCTTGTCATGTTACTACTTCCAATTCTACATCCACTACTGTTCATAAGCCTACCACTGATTTAATACTAATTGAACGTATTGATAAGTTGGAAGAAAATTTAACAGAAAGAATTAATGCTATGAATGAAATTATAAAAGTCAGACATGATGATTTATATGATGTTTATCCAGAAAATGAAGAAGAATTTGATAAAATTAATTACGATCAAGCTTCATGTATGCCAAATTCATTTAATGACCCGTCCCAGATGTCAGCAATAAATTTTACAACTCCTCAATTGCCGTATTCGTCTAACCTACCTTTTCAGCAATTTGGATTATTTAATCAGGTTAGTCAATGTAATTCAATGGCTCCTAATCCAAATGTTAACATTACGTCATCTGATACTTTACCAACGGGCCCTCCAGCATCACAGCCATTACTTAGTGTTACTATTCCAACTCATCATATTCTTAGTAGTAATAGTATTTCATCAGAAGTCCAGCCGTCTTATTCTTTCAAATTCAATAGTGTATTGACTAATAATCAATCTCAGTCAGCTATAACACCAAGTATTCCTAATATTCAGTCTATATCATCTGTTGGCTTACCATTAGGTACTGAAACATTTTCATTAAAACCCTCATCAACATTTAAAGAGAGTTTTGAAGCTTCATTAAATAAATCTAGAAATTCTGCAACTGATGATAGTTATACCGAAGAACATGATCCTATACCGGAATTTCAACCTATAATACCATTACCCAATAAAATTGAAGAAATTACTGGAGAAGAAAATGACATGATATTATTTGAAAGAAGAGCTAAATTATACAAATATGTTGAAAAAGAATGGAAGGAAAAAGGCATTGGTCAGTTGAAAATATTAAAAAATAATGATACTCATAAGGTCAGGTTGGTAATGAGACGAGAGCAGGTACATAAAGTTTGTGCTAATCATTTCTTATATGATAATATGGAATTAAAATCAAAAGGTGAAACAGCAGTTGTTTGGTCTGCTAATGACTTTTCTGATGCCGTTAAAGTACAAGTAGAAAGTTTATGTGCAAGATTTAAGACTGTCGAAGATTGTGAAGAGTTTACACGGGTTTTCAATGAAAATAAACAACCCTGTTCACAGAATACTTCATTAGATGATTCAAACACTAATAATCATAATGAATCAGTTATTGAAACAAATAAAAGTACCTGTTTGACATTATCTTTAGAAAATGAAAAATCACTTAAACATGAATTGGGTGGTTTTACTTTTAGTACACCCCCTGTTATAAATGAAATTGTTACACCTAAAAAACAAGATAAAACCCCAGAAAAACCTAAGGGATTGTTTTCTAGTTTGAACTTCTCGACACCTGTTACGGAAACAGAAACAAACCTCAAATCTATATTTACACCTAAAAATGTTGAAGTTAAAACTGATTCAAATGATTTAAAATCTTTTTCATTTAATATGGGAAAACCAGGATTATTCTCTGCTGAAAATACTCCCAAGTCTACAGATAATTCATCCACACCCAATGAAACCCCAGCTATGTTTATTCCTAAATTAGATTTAACATCTGGAACACCAGCCACATCTTACTTCAGCACACTTGCCAAAAATTCACCCAACATTGGTTTTACTAACTCGCCTGATTTTAAAGGGTTTCCTGGTGCGGGTAGCACAATATTCAGTGTTAAAACTAATCCTTCGCCTCATGCTATTATTAAATCTCCCATTAAAGATATCAATGATTCTTCAAGTCAACCTAATGATGAGTCTGAAGATTTTGTTCCTACTGCAGAATTTGCTCCAGTGATTCCTTTGCCTGAAAAAGTAGTTGTGGTTACTGGTGAGGAAGGTCTTCAGGTTGTGTTTGAGGACCGAGCTAAGCTTCTTAGGTTTGATTCAAACACAAAAGAATGGAAAGATAGAGGAATAGGTCAAATGAAAATTTTACATAGTCCACATGATGGATATTATCAGATGTTAATGAGAAGAGAATTGGTACATAAAATTTGCTGTAATCAAAGGATATCTGCTGATTTGGAACTTAAACCTGTATTATCTTCAGATAAGGCCATGTCATGGATAGGCCAAGATTTTTCTGAAGGTGAAAGCATTAAAGAATTATTTGCTATTAAGTTTAAAACTGTCCAGCAACTTACTGCATTCAGGGATAAATTTAATGAAATAAAGGATGAAATTCGTAATCTAAACGTTTCCGGTGGTAAAGATAAATCGGTAGAAACAAAGTCTAATGCTGAATCAGATGCCAGTGTAAAGTCTTTACCTAAATTAAATGATCTATCTCAATTTAAACCTAAGCCTGGCTCTTGGACTTGTAATGCATGTTATTTGTCAAATGATGCAACTACTGTAAAATGTGTTGCATGTTGTACTGTAAAACCTGGAGCAGTTGTTGAAGAAACCAAGGAAAACAAGTCAACACCGGGTTTTACGTTTGGTCAAACATCTTTTTCATCCATGTTCAAATTTGGAGATGGTGCTCTTAATTCACAACCAGCAATTCCATTTGTAATGCCTGCATTTGGGGGGGCTACATCAGAAGTATCTTTTGGTTCATTGAACATTGGTAGCAATACAAATACATTTGGTGTTACAAATAAGTCTTCTGTACAAAAAAAGCCATTGACATGGCGAGAAGAAAGTGCCGGATTGGTAAAATATGATTCTGATAAAAGTGATGAAGGAACTGATGAAACTGACAATGACAGCGATGGATATGATGGACATCAATCTGTAGTTGAGAATGAAAATATCCATACTGGTTTTTCCAATTGTGAGTTGTAAATAATTTTATGTCTTATATTTTTTTAACCTTGTATAATTATTTTGTAGTTAAAATAGAAAAACCTTCATTTTCAATTGATAATCCTTCGAGCATCTTTGGATCTATTTCAAAATCATCTGAAAATCAATGTATGTTGTTTGTAATTTAATTGTTTTGAGTTAAATTGTTTTTATTATTATATAATTTCACTTGTATAATAAAATTTGTATCATTTACTATTTAGTGGGCAATGATGTGTCAAAAGTAAAAATTTCTGGATCAGAGAGTGATATAGGTAAGTTAACACAATGATGTACAGGTTTCAACATTCAAATTATAAATAAATAGATTTTATTTTATTATTTAGAGAACACTGTTTAATACTCTAATATCAGTGATATTGAATATTATCGTGATTCTTTTTTATTCTAATTTATAATATATAATTTTATAATGCTTTTTGCTATATTATGTTGCTGTAAAGATAACATTTAAAGTAAGAGGCAAATGATCATATTATGTTATAAATTGTATGGGCATATAGTTATATGTAACATAATTAATTGAATTCTGGACTTCTCTTAAATTTATGTTTATTTTTGTTATGGTTGTATAAAATTCTTAGTAATATTAAAATTTATATTATGAAAGAATCAACTTCATTTCAAAATTTTGATTATGATTCGGGTTAAAAATACACTTAGTTGCCTAAATGTAAATATAATTTGGTAATTTTTAGCACACATTTGTATATATATGTTAAGCTTTAGCTGTGGGATTAAGTCCTGAACCTTAATCATAAATCATCAGCTCTAAGAATACAAGTTAACAGTTTTAATTTTTTTTTCTTTCTAGAAAGTGTTAAAATTCTTGATGTTCAGTTGTTAAAAGATGTCATATCTCAAGATGATCAAGTACTTGCTGAGGACTTGAAACTTCCACTGTCATTTTTCCTTTATAAATCCAAACCGAAATGTAAGGGATGTATTGGGTGTGATTTAGATACTGAAGAGGTAAGCAACAAATTAATAATATACATATTACATTGTGATATATTGATTGTCATTTATTTATGTAGACAAAAGAAGCAGACAATGAATATGAGATTATTTCATCAAAGACAGATAACGAAAAGGTTAGTTCTAAATAAGTATTTACAAATATAGCAATATTATATTTATAACTATATTTAAAAAAAAAAGAATACTTTTATATTAAGTATTAATCATGCATTTTATATTACTTTTAATTTAAAAAATAACATGTGATAAGTATTTTAATCATAATAATTGTCAAACTATAATAACTTAAAATTAAAACTATAGATAAATTAAATAATAGTAATGAACTTATTACTATCCTAAATAGAGTGCTGACTGATTTATGGGTTGAATAAAAATTTGTAGTTATTATCATCTTCACAAGAATTTATTAATACAAAACGAAAGGTTTGTTGGAGGTGCATGAAAGCTACTTGTGATATTGCTCAAATAATTTAATAAATAATTTACTGTTAGCCAAGTACTCCACTAAGAAACATTTTATTCCAAATATTTGTATAAAATCTACAACATAATTTGATTTCAGAACATTTGGTCATAACTTATGAGTTATAAGTATTCTATCTGGCATATTTTTATATAACTCTAGATTGATTTTAAAATTGGTTTACTATATTCTTGTTTACCATCTTTGAATGTGTCAACCCTTAAGTAATATTTTTAAAGCTGTCTTATGTGCCAGTGTTAACAGCCTTTTGCACTAATAATGTTTTACTCTAAAACAAGTAGCTGAAATATATATATATATATATATATATATTTACAATATACATTTTAATTAAGGTGTTACTAGGCTTCAGAATGAAGTAGCAGCAATACAAGTTATTTTCATTGTGATTTAATAAAATCCTTGGAATATATATGTTATAAATTATCTTAAACATGCCCTTTTTCTAATTTTGTTATGTTTTAGTTCTACTTATATTAGATCTTAATTATATATTTATATTTTTACGGAAGAATTTATTTATAGTTGTGATACATATGAGATCGCATGAAAACTGTTATTAAATACATGTTTGAATCATATTTTTATTTTAGATATACTTTATATTAATATATTTTAGAATAATGTCTTATTTTGTTTCAGAAGTTTGATAGAGTTAATGAAAAAGAAGAAACACCAGTGAATACTCCTGCTTCAAATGATTCGTTGGTCTCACCGACAAATCATGTTTCACAGTCTTTTAACCCTTCTTCATTTCTGTTTGGAGATAAGTCTTCAGCTAGTATATTTGAAAAACCACCATCTAATACTCCCATTTTCGGAGCAAAACCTATTTTTGGAAACTTTTCTACTGATTCTATTAAAACTGATGATACAAAATCAACTGGTTTATTTGGTTTATCTTCAGCTGCAACGCCTAATGCATCAATATTTGGTACATTTTCAACTTCTGGTTCAACAGAATCCCAGAACACCTCCCAAAATTCTTTATTTCTGAAGACTGATGATACTAAATCTAAAACTGAAAATTTATTCTCCTTCAGTCCTAAAACTGACAGTCCATTTAAATTTGGAATAGCCTCTAAAGATCCTAAATCAGTTTTTGGACAAAATTTATTTGGTATTAAAGACAAGCCTGTTGTTGAAAATGCTGCTAATGGTATTTATAAATTATATTTTTTCATTATACAGTATAATTACAATTGTTATGTTATTTATGTTTATGTATAGTTAATCCGTGGGCAGGCAATAGCACCAATATTAATAAATCTACTAACGAAGAGAAAAATGTTGAGAAAGAAGAAAATGCAGAAGAAGAAGTGGATAATAGTCATGATCCTCATTTTGAACCCATCATTCCACTTCCTGATGCTATTGAAGTTTCCACGGGAGAGGAAAATGAAACTATTTGTATGTGTTTTATTAATAAATTATTCTTATTATTATTTCATTTAAATTTTTTTATTTTTTTTAATTTATGTTTAGTATTCTGTGAACGTTCAAAACTTTTCCGTAAAGATGGTAATGAGTATAAAGAAAGAGGAATTGGTGAAATGAAAATATTGTATCATCCTGAAAAAGATACTTATCGTCTTTTGTTTAGAAGGGAAAAAGTAAGTCTTGAAAATAAAACTATTCTGAACTAGTTATTAATGTATACTCTAATTTGGTTTCAGGTTTTTAAAGTTGTTTGTAACCACTTAATAACTCCAGACATAATTCTTCTACCAATGAAACTCTCTACCAAGGCATTCTGCTGGGGGTGTATGAACACAACTGAGGATAATCCAGACCCACAAAAAGAGTTGTTGGCTGTACGATTCAAAAACGAAGATATGGCCAGTAAATTCAAACAAATTTTTAATGATAGTGTGTGTAAACTAAGTACATAATAAAAGTCCTTTCATTTTATACTATATAATAATTTGTTAAAACTTCATTAGCCATTACTTATATGAAAGACAATTTTTTTTTTTTTATCTACAATTTTCTTGGTATTATAAATACACTTATTACGCAAAGGGCTTATAAATCAAGATTATATCATTTTTTTTTAATTTTTTAATATTAATTTTTAATTTCTAAAAATGTAATTCAAATTATGTATTATATGTTATGTATTTATTTATTGTTTCACAAAAAAAAAAAAATTTATAGCTGATATTTGTTCCTTGAAATATTTTCATTATACCATAAATATATATACATTATATATGTTTAATTTCAAACAATATAGGTGCTTGTACATTGATTATGACTTGTGAGTTACTTATAGCATTGATTAGTATTGATCGTGTAATAAACTTGATGAAAAAATTGAAAAATTGGCAACTTTGGATTATTTCAAACAAGAATAGAAGACTTAAGTGTTGTTTGGTATCTTCTCTAATCTTTTATAATTGAGTTGTTGATTATAAAACCAATCTTATTTCCCTTATAATATTCTATTGACTATTATATTATTACAGTTTGTTTATTCCCTTATGAAATTAAATCCTTGATTCATTACTGGATGTGGAGTGGAGATAAGATTGTGAATTTTCATTTATATTGTCAACTTAATAAGCAGTACAGTATCCCTATGTTGCCCCTAATCTACCAGAATACTGAAAATTACCAATCACAATCGAACTTTAAACGACCATTAGTAGGTAATAACAGTGATGTATCCAGACAGTTTTCAAGGGGGGGGGACATATTTTAACTCGATAATTACCAATTCAAATAAAGAAGTAAACTTATTTATATTGATCTGAATGTTTTTGTCCAACTAATTTAATACTATTCCTGTTTAATCTACTTTACTCCAGTTTTTAATCTAACAAAGAATTGGACAAAACTCCCTCCGCTGTACAGTAGAAAGTGGAGAGTATCTTGTTCATAGGGTAGGTCATTATAATAGATGTATTAAATCTGAATGCATTGCATACAAAAAACAATACTGAACGGACATGATTTGTCAGTCTAGAATAGGTAGGTATATATTAAAATATGCTTTATTTAAATTGTAATATTATGTCAATATTTGTTCTTCAAACAGTTCAAACGCTTATAAAAAATAATAGTCAATGTGTATTTTAATCATTTTTGACTGACAGTAAAAACAACTTCTATGGAATCTTCTATTACATTTTCAAGTAATTTTTCCCTGCCAATTTTTTTTTATAAATAATTTAAAAATATTGAATTCAAATACCTAAGTATTGCTTAAATTATTTAATATTTAACAAAAAGATGTACTTAAAAAAAAAAAAAATTGAATATTATCGAAAATGTCTAACTTTCGACCTGTGCAAGTACCATCTACGTTCATTTTCCTTCCGGAATAATTGCTCTAAATAGAAATTGAAAGATTTTTACTGCCCAAAAAGATGTGAGATACACAAAAAAATCACTCCGTTCAGAATTTAAAACGAGCAAAAAACCCGGATGGGCCTCGCTCTGCTGTACAGTTGGGGCTGGAGTGCACCTCGTTCATTTAGTTCATAGGATAGGTCATTATATTATGGATTAGCTAAATTTGAATGCGATATGATAGGTATCATTGTATACGAATAACGATTCTGAACGGAGATGATATATTGGTTATAATATAACCTATTCTAAGGTTATAATAAATAATAATATAGTATTTTATATTTAAAATTGAAATATAATGCAATAGTATGCAATCTCGTAATAATTTAAATTTCAAACAGTCATAAAATGTTTTCCTTTAAGTTCGGTAGACATTTTTTTATATATTTTTGATTCACTTTTCATGTAGAGAAGTTGATGTATAAGAAAATAGAAGCATTTTTACTGCTCCGAAACGTGATGACATACAAAAGAAAAAAGAACGGGTGGGCCTCGCTTTGCTGTACAGTTGGGGGTGGAGTGCACCCGTTTATAGGATAGGTCATTATTACAACGGATTTATTAAATTTGAATGCAATGATAGATATCATTGTATACGAATAACGATTCTGAATGGAGTTAATATGTTTGTCTAAAATGTGTATATAATAATATAGTATTTTATATTTAAATTGAATTATAATGCAATTTCGTAAAAATTTAAATTTTAAACGGTCATAAAATTTTTCCTCTTAAGTCTGGTAGAATTTTTTTTATATATTTTTGAAGGTAAGCTTATGGATAACCTAGTGTTAAAATTTTGAATCTTAAGTATTAACAGATAAAATTTTATGAATTTTCAACTACAAAATAACTTGCAAATTATCGCGATTTTAACATATTTTATACAAATTTGAACTTTATGGGCTTATATAAAAAAAACTGAGTAAAACGATCTCCAATATTTTCTAGTTACGATAAGTAAAACTTTAATCAACATTGTATTAAATTTTCAAGAGTTTTCGGACAGCCAAATCAATTTTATAAATACTTTAAAAAAAAAACTTACAAAAATCGAAAATTTAAATTGTCTATAAAAAAGTCAAAATATGTCAAAATACAATACTTTAAAAATTTAACCATGTATAGAAAAAGCAAATATAAAAATTTGGTGAAAATTTCAAGTGTTTGCGATTTTTCATTTTTGAGTTAGAGCATTTTAAAAAAATGTATTTTGTCAAAAAGTGAATTTGTGTAAAATTTCCCGTTTTTTCGTAATTTTTTTATCGTTTTTTTTTCAATGCTTTTAAAAAGTATTGAAAAAGTTGCATTTTTGACTTGCCAAAGTATCATCTAAATTAACTTTTCTTTCAGACTAGTTGCTGTTTAAGAAAATCAAAACATTTTTACTGTCAAAAAAGGTGTCGCCAGACACAAAAAAAAAAACACTCATCATTGTAAAATCAATAGATTCCATCACTCCGTTCAGAATCTAAAATAAAGCTTTGTTGTATTGGTCACAATTAAATATCAATGAAGTATTTATTTAAATAATATATATTGTGATAAAAGTTAAAAATTCGAAATTGCATTTGAATTGAAGTTCGTGAGGGGAGAAAATGCCCTTTATTACCCCCTCTCTTATTCGGGTGCCTATGCAAACATAGTATGAGGATATAAATTAGCAGAACAACAATATTGCTATAAACTATAAAGTAAAATGTTATAAAAATTATATAACAATTTATGACGCTTACAGGGACGTGTTCCTAATATTAATAAAAGTTCTTTTTTTCCGATCATCGATTATTATTATTTAGTTAACAAATTTTTTAAAATTGCTTTGGGGGGAGGTGACTGCCCCCTTCACCACCCCCCTTGAAAACGCGCCTGAATAATAACCGGGCAACTATAGATACTATACAGCCCTTGTTTGTATAATACTCTAATCGGTGTGTCAATGGACCACATCGAGGCCAACAAATTTTCCATCAGTTGAAATATATGATATACCAGTACAAATTACCTCAGAGGCCCAAATGTACCTATTTTTGTGTGTCGTTTTATAACGGAATTGAATAAAATAACCTTTTCTATGAAAATATCTATTCCGCGTGGTTTTATGTGTTATCATTTATTTCATGTCACTTATCACGAATATGTGTTGTACGTTGTACCCATAGATAATATATTCTTTATTATCTATGGTTGTACCGCACCACAGTATTTCGAATATCCGTTTGGTAGTTTGAAGTTTCAAGTTACTCTAGTATATTATTATCTTTAATTATCGTGCAACAAGTTCGAACTGTTAAGTTTAGCAATTTTGTCTGTATTCGTTTATGGGCGATACTACGATCGGAATCAAAAAAGTTTTAATAAATCTCGAATACCGGCCAGTTCAGAGTCATGAGTTTGGTGTCGTTGAACGAAGGGGAAAAGGTGTACATCATTCATGGAGTTGAGGTGAGTTCAGTGTTATTATAATGTGTTGGTAAATCGGTATTTGTTGTAGGACGGTGAAACGCAATAAAATTACATGATTATTTTATTATTTTAGGAAAATTTCCGATGTGACGGCCGTAGTCGACAGGATTACAGGCCATTGGAATTGGAAATGGACATTGTGAGCAATGCTAATGGGTCGGCTCGTTTACGATTGGCAAATTCCGATATTTTAGTTTGTGTCAAAGTTGAGATTGACACTCCTCTTCCAGAGACACCCAATGACGGCAAAATAGAGTACTTTGTTGATTGGTAATTGCTTGTGTACTTAGATTTTGTAAAGAGTTTATGTGTTAATCAATTTTTTTTACAACAGTTCAGCTAATGCAACTCCTACATTTGAAGGACGTGGTGGCGAGCAGTTGGCTGCTGAGCTCAGTCGCTTCCTCTTGTTAGCCCATTGTCCAGTGTTCAACTTGAGCAAGCTGTGTATCGTGTCTGGACAATCTTGTTGGAAATTATTTGTTGATGTCCTAATCTTAGAGTGTGGTGGTAAGTTTATTTTTTGGATTGATAAAATATAATATTTTTATTTTATTGTATCGTAAAAAAAAAATGTGATGGTTTATAATTATGTAAATTACTTACATTGTGTGGATTATTCCTCATATTATTTTTATCACCAATTACCTATCACTAAATTAATCAATTTACTACTTATACACTTCTATTGACCATATATGATCTACTCTAGTTATTTGCCCCGTAAATTAAATCGAATGTTTTGTTAATATTTTTTTAAAGTTGTCAGTGAAATTTGGTTAAATTTCAGTGGTTAGTTCTTTATATTTTGATATTATAAATGACCAAGTCTTTGGTTGTATTTGATGATTCTCAAGAGAACTTTTGATAAATACCAAAATCTTCATGTATGTCAAGTTATGGACCAATTATGAAGAATACTAAATTCATTTGTATATATTTTATATACTTGCCAAAAAGAAAAAAAAGAGTTTTCTACCCAACATTTTTAATTTCTGTTTTGGTTTTAAATTTTAATGAAAAGTAATACAGATAACAGCGCATTCACATGTATCTGGTGCTTCTGGTAATATCAAAAATTAAAACATCTTTGTGGTTTTAACAATATGTATGGTAACATTTATATACAATTTATTAATTGTGTGTGGATATGTTAGGTTTTTTATTTCAAGTTGAAACTTTAAAAAAGGACAAAAATTGTGGTTGCAATAAAAATTATTTTTAAACCAAAATTGGCTTACTGTTATTAATTTTTTGATTTACCGTTTTTGTATAATTTGCATTACTGAACATCTTATATTTTATTTAAAGGAAATCTTTTTGATGCTGTGTCATTGGCTGCTAAAGCTGCACTATGTAACACCAGTCTACCAAATATTGTAGGAACTTATGAGGATGGTAAGAATATTGATCTTCAAATATCTGATGATCCGTTTGATACAAAACCTTTGGACGCCAAAGATTTACCCGTATTGGTGTCTTTGTGCAAAATTGGCAACAACTATGTTGCTGATCCAACTATAGAAGAAGAAATGTGTGGTGCTGGGTGTATTGTTATATCAGTCACACCCAAAGGTAAAGTGACAGCCGTTTTGAAAAAAGGAGCTGGCAGTTTTATGCCAGATACTTTAAATGAGATCATCATGGTAAGAGGATTTTTCTTTCAACTTGTATTCATATAAGTATTATTGTTAGAAATATTTATTCACTTTTTTTTAGTCTGGTTCGCATACTGGCGTTTTATTGAACAAAGCACTTGAAGAAACAATTACTAAAGATTTGTCCAGTAATATGTGTAAACAACGATTTGGTTTCCTTAAATAATCAATAAAAATAAAATGTTAATTATAAAAAAATTTGTTTAATGTAAATAAATATTATATAATATATAAATATACATTTATAAAATATAATGTTCAAAGTAAGTTTGTATACATTTTGTAATACTGATGAACAATAAAAATAAAAGTAAAAAAAAAAAATTTAAATGTATACAGCAAACATAAGTTAATTAAATGTGCTGGTATGGTTGTTCATTGAAATTTTTTACAATTTAAATTTTGCATGTTTATGCTTGCAATTAATTTATTTTATTAAAATATATTCGGGTAATTTTCAAACTAATGTTCAAAATAATTTGAGTTACAAATTTCATTTTCACAGGTTTTATTAAAAAAAAAAAACAAGTTTGCTCTTATAAATTAGGGATTTAATTTATATTTATATAAATTTTTTTTTTTAGAAATTATTTACATAAATGAATAAACCAAAAAAACTTGTTTTTACAATTTATGAACATAAAATAATCTTAAGAAAACCGAGCACCTATGATGGAAAGTAACATAAAAATGTAATGTTTAAATAACTAAAAAAAAAAAAAAAATGTGTGAGTAAATTAATTAAATATGCAAACAAAGGAGACAAAAACTCAATGTTTTTAGAGGAAATGTTTAAAATTAAAAATAAATAATTGACATGATAAATCAAATTAAAAAATTCAAGCACAAATGTGTGCAATTGGTACACTATTATTCCCAAACATCTTCTGCTTTTTCTTCTTTTGCGCTAACAAACAGTTTTTGAATAGTGTAAGTGGTGTGCTCTAGGAAATAAAATAAAATTATAAAAATAAAAGCTAAGTGAAAACAAAATTAGCAAAACATACTCAATGAATTTTGGAACCATACAGGCTTTTTTTGCCAAACAACACACAGATAGTAGACCGGAATTCCTAATAAGGTAATACCAACACCCATACCAACTTCTGTAGGTCGTACATAGCACGGCAACACAATCAAAAACAACGATACAACAACATACGTGATTGGGATCCAAAGGGATACCTAGATTACACAAAAAATTAAATTAGAACAGTAATAAGGAAACCCAAGTATTTTATTGCCACCGCTGTACCTTAATTGGTCTGTTAATGTTCGGGCGCTTCCATCGATTCCACAATACAGATGATACTGATAGCATAGTGAAGAATGCTTCGACAAAACTCGAGTATGTTATCAGCATGTCGACGTTGCTAGTGAAGAGCATTAACAGGGATAGAATGTTCTGAGAAAGTAACAACATGACTAATTAAATAAATGTTAAAACTAATAAACACCCCTTAATAGTTTTGATCATAAAAATTTTTCAAAAGATTAGTTCTAATCAAATCTGGAAACGAACATTTGAGAAACTTGCTTTTATGGCAATGTAAATAGAAGTTTACACAAAATTTAAATTTTCACACCCAAAAAGAATAAAAAATATGTCTTATATTACCATTTAAGTTTAACTCATTTTAATTAGTAAATACTTACTAAAAACACTAGTGACGGGGTTGGTGTATACCTGTCTACATTTATAAAAGACAAAAATGTTGGAAAATGACCATATCGTGCTCCGACAAAGCACATTCTAAGAGTAAAAATAAACAAATCATGTCAATAAAACAATAATTGAAGTATAACATGTGTGGTGATAAATACCTGGATGAAGTCATGATGTGGACACATAGACCACCGAATGCCGATAGAGCAACCATTAGGGGCATAATCCATTCAAAAGGACCCATCGCCAAGTGTCCAAAAGTCTAAACCAAGAACCATTAGTCATTAGGATTATTACCATTTAAACATATTTAAAAATTCACAAGGAATGAAAAAATGAATATTATGATTTTGCGAATAATTATTACTCTATGTGGATTATAACTTTAAACAGGACATTTTAATTTGGTACACTTTATATAGGTAATGGGTGCAGAATGTTAGCAACAGGGAAGTGTTTTCTTGGTACATAATTTATTTATGCATATTAATTGATGTACATATATTATTTATATTCTTGTCTTGTATGCTATTTTATTTCCTACAGTATTTGCTACACATATAATATTATTTATGTTTTTATTTATATTTATTTATGAATGCTACTATATTAATTAAAATAATTCATGTAACTGGGTCTAAACCCGTATATTACCTCAAAATAAAATAAAATAAAAATAAGTATTTTTTTGAGCGTTTTATGGGTCAATTACACTTAGAACATTTAGGGCAGTAGGCACATTTTATAAATACATGATTAACCCACTGTAAGATATAGATAAATTATGAGGACTTGCTTAATGGTGCAATACTTGTATTGATGTATATGCTTTAAATTTTAATGTAAACGCCACTGGGCACAGACTACAAGTAATAATATCAAAATGATACTTTTTAATCTTTGTTTTTTTATGCGCTGCGGAAGAGGTGGAGGGAGAGGGGAAAAATTATGATTGCAGTGGTGCATCTGTTGAGCCGGCTCTAATGCATTTAATGCAATTGTGTATGTATACTTACAACAGCAATTGCTTTGGTCGTCATCATGTCGTACGGTGTCAAAACGGCCAAATACGCCACGTTGGCCAACACATAGATGACGGTCACCAGCGGCATGGAAATGTAAATGGCTCTCGGTAGGTTCCTGCGAACAATATACAATATTTCAATTATATTGTCAATCTCGGTTGGCTATCAGTGCGGGGGTACTATTATGGTAGGCAATCGTCATTTATAAACATTAACGGTCCTACACACTTTCAGTCTTCAGTTCAAACTCAACTTGAGGGTCTTGAAGCAAGTGTGTTCAGGTACGGTTAGACGTGTTCAGTCAAGTTTTAAACAAGAAGTGAACGTGTGTAGGGCCTCTTTTAGATGTATACTCACACGTATGGGTTTTTTAATTCTTCGGTCATGAAGTTCAGATAGTTCCTAAGAAGAATAAACTAATATAGTATCATTGTAGGCAGCGGTCGTGCGTAACTAGATGCAAATTATTTTCAGGGAGAATGCCCCCCCCACCACTACGGGCACTAGCTGCAACACGCCTTACGAAACATGGTTTTCCTGTATTGTTTTAGCATGCAGTTGTTAATATTTTCACAGTACATATTATATCGTACGTACATATCTTACACCCACGAATTTATTTTCCGTCAATGATCCAACCCGGTGGATTCTCGATAGGTCGCGAGCTATCGGCCATCCACTGCAATACCGAAAACATGTATGACAGACTCGCTCAGCGATTTAATATTTTTCAAGGGCTACGCGAAGAAATTCGGATATTTATTGCAGGCCACCCATGATCAAAGTACTAATGTATAATCATGCTGTATTAATAATGCCGTCCAATTCAAATTTAAATCTTATGAAAAATCGCTGCCGCCGTCGGAAAGACCAGACAATAAACAAAAATAGGAAATTAACTGCAACACTACACGACTACACTTATATTACAATACTATACAACCACGATTAAGGGCATTGTAAGCCATGTTCTACTTCCAACGTACCGATTGATCAATTAATGTGATAAGAATTTTCAAAGCTGATTTGAATTTGTTGTGAAGTCGTCTTTGATGGACTTTCTCACATTTCTTAAATTTTGTACATAACATACCCAAAAATAACTTTTGATGATTTGTATGTTTCCAATTTGTTTAATTATATTTTGTGAAATGTTGGGGACCATATGAAAAAATGGGAAAGACGATCTAAAGTAGACTTAATGGAAAATTTAAATCAGTTTTCAAAATTCTTATCGCATTATTCTTTTTGATTGATCGATACGTTGGAAATAGAAAACGTCTAAATTCCTACATTTCGCGTGTTAGACAGACAGAAAATCATTTTACTTACAATCCCTTTAGAGATATAGCCACGCGTATAAAATATGATGACGCATCAGTATTACACACGTTTAAACAATCGGTTTTTTCCTTCCTTGTCGCCAACCGAATAAAATACATACGCGAGGCGTCATCAGGTTAATCCTGCTCTATCCCAAGCTAAACGCCACAACCTAGTTACGCACGTGTTATTATCATGTGCGTTGAGCACGACAATCTTACCATCCCGAGTAAGAGTATATTCCGGAATAAACGGAAACCGCCAGTCTGCCGGGGTCCGTGACTGATCCTTGCCACGGGTTCGAAAACTTTGAAAATCCGTCTGGAAATCACGGGTTGATGAGAAAAACGTTGAGGGAGAGAAAAGTACACGATTAAAACAACGTTTTGGGCGCACGCACGTAGTTAGGAGAGAGCAATCCTGCACGAACGACGTGCGTACGAAACACTGTTTATTACTTATACATTTTTTTTTCACATAATTATAAACCGTGTTCGTTATATATAATGATCGCATTATAATCGTATCATCATAATATTATACCATACATCGACCAAAATCAGGGCCTGATTAACCAATAAACTGAGTAGGCTACAGAATAGGGCGCCAATCGATTAATGTTAATTTGGAGGATTCGCAAAATATTTTTTTATGAACGTAGAAGCCATGATTGAATAATACATATTTTTTCGTTAAAACATTTTTTTTGATTTATCCAAAAGTAACAGTATTCGAAACCAATTACAAATAAAATAATGTTCTATTACATCTAGTCTAGGTATATATAACATGATAAATAATCGTATTAATCACTAATCGTGATTTATGTTATATCGTTGGGTACGTATTACGCAGTATTTACATTAGCGTTTACCTATACATACGGTAAAAAAAAAATCTTACGTGAAAAAATAAATTTAAATACTATAAAGCTTATAGACTTTTGTGCCATTTAAAATCTTTAAATGTATAGTCATTATCCCCAAATGTTAAAGTGGCTCAAAGAATGTTTTTGAACATGGTCGTCACAAATTGTAACGGAGAAAGATCATTTGTTGCTCTCGGGCGGGTAAAAAACTTTTCAAGATCCACTTTATGACAGGACAAATGAAGGCACTTTTGAATGTCTATTAAAAGTGAATGCATGGAAAATATTTATTTTTTTGTAAAATCAATAATGAAATCATTCACGTTCTTGAAATCAAAAAAGAAAACCTTTTTATAAGCGGTTTAAACTAATGTTTGGCGCAAATCCTTTAAAAAATATTCATGCAAATCAAGATAATTTTTATTATTTATCTGACGTGTCATAAATTCATAAATGTTTGTTATATTTGTATAATATTCTATTAATTATGAAATACATTTTATTCTTAACACTAAAAGTTTTATGTTTGTAAAATATAATTTTAAGTACATGTTTGTTTGTGGGCCTCTTCCTTCGAATCTTGCCTTTTCGTACACATCGTAGGTGTGCCAAATTAACCGAAACCTACTGGAGACAAACTCCTTAATCAGGCTCTGAATTCACAACATATTATCATGTCAATGTTTAATTAGCATTCAGCGTGCTTAATTAAATGTACAGATAAGCTGCTTATCTTCCATATAATATGATGAATTAACACACGGTATAGTAATTTATAATATATGCAATATGTATACATAATATATTATATACTAACGCAAGTAAAGGTAATAGCCGCCGCACAGGATGATCATCACCAGCGCGGATATCTTGGTGAACATGAACACATTTTGAACTTTGGTGGTGGCCTTGACGTTCCAGCAGTTGATGAAAGTTATGAAACCTACAAACAGCCAACGAAGGACAAACATTTATTATCATCGACTGCGGGTATCGTGCACAGTGCATCGTATCATTATATTATACAAATCACGGCGGCCGCCAAAAGTCTGACTGCTTGGTCCGGGTTGTCGCAGTCCGGGAAGAACGGTTTGATTACGTAGTTGGCGAATGTTAGTCCCATGATGGCATTTGTGGTTGGCCTGTGTATTTTTAACAAAAAGCATACGAAACATACGTCAAATCCGTGTTGATATTGTTCACTATGATGAAGTATATAAGGAGGAAGTGTCGAGGTTACAGGAAGTATGGTCGAAGTCAGCCGCACGTGTATAATAACCAGTAGTGATGTAGTTGCGAAAGGACAGTGACGGTCAAATGATTTTGTCATGGAGGGGGGGGGGTTAATAAATTTACCTATAATATTTAACCCCAGTAGGATTTTTACTATACGGACAGATACGAAGTGTTATAACTTCTCCCTTGCACATTTTTAAGTCACTAAAATGTATAAAAGGTGTATAAAAAGATTATGGACTAGGTTAGAGTCTAACCGTTAGACAATTATAGGCTCAGACCAACTTGCACCCAAGAAGAAAGACTATACAGGCAATACGATACCGGAAATTGATTTAACAAAGCCTTCTACATGATGGCTGGCCCAGACACCTGACATTTGGTGTAGTAGTCTTGAGAACGAAACAAATCAAACTTATCAGAGGCGCCGTAGCAAGAATTAACAATCATAATATTGTCAACATTGTACAGTCACTCTTTAAAAAAAAAAAAAAACCGTAATAAAATGTTAACCACTCGTGTTTTGTCGTAAAAATTGCGGCAACACTGAACAAAGACCTAAGACCACGTTTTAATACAATAAAAGATAAAAGTCAATACTATTTTCATATAATTTTTGAGTATGATCAAATTGGTCTGGGCATATCAATTGTGTAGATCGCAAACAGAGCGTAAATGACGCCTATCAAGTGATATCGTATAATACGTACACAAACACGAGCATAGCGTCCCACAGGAAAAGGAAAGCCGGCAGCGGTCCGTATCCTTCGAACAGATACGTGTAGTCTCCGCCCGACCGCGGTATGGAAGTACCCAGCTCAGCATAACATAACGCACCGATCATGGAAAGCATGCCACACATGAACCACATGGTCAGACTCAGACCGACCGATCCCGCTTCATTCATGACTCCCGACGGCGAGATGAATATACCTGAAAACATAAACGCCCAGTTGAAGTCACCACAAATTTAATTAGCTCAAAAAAAAAAGTTAAGATTTCTTAATAACAATTTTACGATGGACCTTCGGTATTTTTTATTTTTATAATACATTTACAAATAAATTAATAAGTAATTAATATTTTGACATTTTGTGCACAATAGCAATATTGATTATACACTACATAGGTTATTGGATTCAGTTGTAAAAATAAAATCCAGAAGTAATACGGTTAATTAATTTGTATGTACTACCTATATAATATTGTTTGTCTATATCGCCAATATCTGGATTTTCGGATGATTAATTTAAAATTGAATATTAGTTACTAATTTTTAATTTAGTTGATAGTAGGTATTACATTATATCAATTACTTAAAAATGTAATCCATACTATGTACCACAATGTATCATATTATGTAATAGGACACGTATAGAAATCCGTATATATTTGAAAAATAAAAAAATTATACACTATTACCAAAATATTTTTGAAACCTCTCAAATAGTCATGGTCTATAATCAAAAATATTATCAATAAAATAGAAAATTGTAAGCAATATAAACATTTGAAATAAAGAAATTATAACGTTATCATTTATAATTAAGGAAACTATATAATTTATAAAATCTTACAAAATAAATAATATAAGTGGTTCAAAAAAAAAAAAAAAAAATTAGAAATCATCTTACTTCCCCTGAATAATTTTATTTTTCTCAGTTTTTTTTGGATGATTAAAGTCGATTACACCTCAAGGCTAAACATAATATAGGTAACGGCAGTTAGTAATAAAATAATCGAAATAAATATTTTGATCAAGTTGAAAATAGTCCGAATAAAGAAACAACATGAGCCCAGAGGCGATATAGGAAAATATATACAGTTTAGAAGAATTAAAAGAGTTGGCAGTGCTATAGCAGTTGAACATCGTAAGTATTACCTATTATGTTTTAATCATTTTTACTGTAGATGGTGGCTCAAAATTAATCGGGGCATCGGGCAATCAGGTCAATTGACCCTCCTGACGGTAGAGGTTATTCAATAATATTAATACTTAATTTTAATATATATTATTAAAGTATATCATTTTAAATTCAACAAATATTTCAAAAATAAAATAAAATATTACATTATTTGACGTTTGAATTAGAGATGATATAATTATTATGATTACATTTGTAATAAAATCAGAGAAAAATCTTTGAATGAATAAAACAAAAAAATATAAATTTGGTACATTCGTAATAGAAACGTAGATAACTACTAAATATTAATTATTTTTTACTGTAATTGTTATTATTATATTCTTCAAAACATGATAAAATATAAAAATAATATACATTTATAATTTAAAATCACCTGATCGAGAAATGTTATGTTGAACTATTAAATTTCACTCCATATCTGTATAATAAACGTGCTATCAAAATTACTTAAATTTAATAAAGCTGAACAGTACTCGGCCACAATTTCCGTATTAGAATGTTATGATAAACTAGTAGTTTTATGTATATTATTTTTTGAAATTAAATTGTTAACACCATTTTTAACATATTATGTAATAGGTTCTTGTAATATACCTATTTAAAAAGCATTTTTAAAAATTAATATTCCTCAAAAATGAATTATTTTAATTTTAAAATTGTATACATTTATGTACTCGTATAGCATGGTCTCGTATTTTCATTAAATTTAATTCAAAAATAATAATTACTAATTTCACTAATTTTAGTACCTATACTCGTATATTTTTTGTCCCTATGTGATCAGAATTTAAAATTGATTCACTTGAACAACCTATTCCAAATTTTTCTTTTAAGGCTTCTATAAAATTAAAAATGTCAATAATTTAATTTTTTTTTAATTAGATATAAATATAATCGATTGATAGGAGCAAAATCAAATACGAGGGAACAACGGTCTAAATAGTAGAGGGAACAAGACTCTGAATAGTAGATTTTATACAACATAGCAATATAGGTATATTTTGAATACGTTTAAATTTCACCACTTTTTGACAACTGTTTTATAAAATTACCACAATACATCGAATATTATACTTTTATAAGTATGATTTAAGATCTGTTTTATTATATAAAATTATATAACTGAAGCATTAAACTTATAGTGAATTATTGAAGCTATCTTTAGCTCCCGACAATTGGGCAGGCGGGTGGATACACGCGTCATAAAAATGTTTAACATGTATTTAATTATACATTACAAATTAATTGGTGAATAAAGGTACTAAAACAATAAAATCATAAACTTTAACCCCCAGGACGTATTACTAAAACTATAATAAATTAATCTTATGCTCACCAGATCCAAAAATGATGCCCAGAATAATGGCGACGCCTTCGAGAAGACCCAGTTGTTTTTTGAGCCTGACTCTTTCTCCATTTTCTTCAGGAGTTGAGTCAGTAATTTTAACATTGTCTGATGTTGGCGTATTCATTTTCTGGAGTACAAAAAACAAAAAAAAAATATCACTAAACCATGTTTACTAAAAATTAAATAATTTTTACTGTAAATATTTACAACATTGATTTTAATATAATTTAAGGAGTAGAACTTTAGTAGGAATCACGATTTGTAATGATAACTAAATTATAATATACAAATACTACGATACTATACAATATACATTCGTGTTATGGATAGTTTGTATTAAATGTTTATGATCGTAAACATAATACCGCAATAAAATTCCCAATAGAATATTGTAATTTACATAAATAATTATGACTGTTGACTAGGAATATGAAATATTCTAATCAATGTCATAATTTTATTGTAATAGAATATTAAACGCGAAAAAGTATAAAAACTAATAAACACGAGCAAATCGAATGAGAAGCGATGATTTATTTTGAATATTCAAATCTAACTGTGGAACTTTCGTGGAAATCTAAGTTTTTGTCAATAATAATTTTTGCCTGACTTATACGATTTGTACATCGCACTAAAATTCCCAATAGAATATTGTAATTTATATGAATAATTATAACTGTTTACGAGGAATATAAAAAAGTCTAATCAATGTACCAAATAATTGTATTGTTATATTATGTACAACATTATTAAAATATTAAACGCGTAGAATTACAAATAAACATAACCAAATTGAATGAGACGCGACGATTAATTTTTATTATTCAAATCATTTAAACTGTTAAACTTTCGTGAAAATCCAAGTTTTTGTCAATAATAATTTTTCCTGACTAATTATTACAAGTCGCACAATGCAACATCCTGTGTTCATGATTATATTATATTTTGTCGTGAACTAAATCAACAATACTAGTAGGTATATTTTAAGCTGTAATAATTACGTACTATCATTTAATCATTAAGCCAATCAACAAATACATTTGAAATATTCAGCGTAATTCCATACAGGTATAACAACTTATATTTGACGTATTATTTTAAGATATAACTAAGACACAATGTATTTAATTTATGTTTAGAACAAGTTAAAAAACAATAATGGAATGATACAATATAGTAAAAGTTTAATAGTATATTATTTCGATAAGAATGTATAAAATGTATTTCAACTTTCAAGAATATCTATGATTTTCACTGTAATGCAAGTGAATAATCGTATCAATAAAATAAACAATATTACAAATATAGTGATAACACAATAACGCACAATAATTATACATTATATATATATATATATGAAAATATATGTACCTACTTGAAAATATGAAGAAAAAATATTACTGACCTATGCATACCTATAAATATTTATACACACATGTACCTACACCTATATATACCTATTAATTAAACGATAAAACCTTTAAGATTGTTGGGTTTTAGAATTAATGAAATTATCATCGGTGTAGTAAAATTAAACTAAATATAAATTTGCTGGTAGTGGTTACAGAACTGTATATTTTCGTACACCTGTTTGATCAGGTCTAGACTTTTGTCCAGACCGAGTCAACCTACGGACTACCCAGCGATCGAGGATTGTGTAGGCAGGCCCGGATTAACACTATTGTAGGTTCTAAGCACAGTGTCTTTATTGCTATGTGCTAATACGGACTTGCAGTGTTTAGTATTTAAATGATTAAGAAACCTTATGTTTGGGAGAGGAAGTATTGAATATTTGAATCTCATTGTTAAGCTTTTAAAAACAAAAATATTTGTAACATAAAGATCAAATCTTAACTTTTATAATTATAACTTTATATCTGATAACAATTTTAACGCATCTTAAAAAAACTTTATTTTATTCAAAATATATTTAAATTTAAATTGCCAGAAACCACAAAAAAAAAAAACTCATATTTTATACCATTTTTCAAATTTCTATATAGTTTTTTTATCGGTTTATCAAATATAATTTCAATAAGTAACCATCACGAATTACGATAACGAATATTTAGTACACGAGAAATATTATACAAATATTTTACTTGTTGTACTAACTTGTCTACAGATAGTATATTACTTTCTTAAAAGAACAATAAAAAATAAAACAAAATTACAAAAAAATCTTAGCCACACATTTTATTTTCATAGGCTCTAAAATGTTCGTAGGCACAGTGCCCATAGTTCCTATGCCCTAATACAGTCCTGTTGCGTAGGTAAGTAATAATGATTAATTTGCAGAAACACGCACGCATACGACTGCATTGATTCGATAGTGGGTTTTTTTTTTTTAATAAATATGTTATTTGGATACATGATGATATCTGCATGTGCACATAGAGCGGAAATGTGAATGCAATAATCATTTGAACAGATCTTTCGGTCGGAATGAAGTTGATTTTATATAGCCTGCAATGCCATAAAGAATGCATCTAGACTTGTCTCTTCCGACTGCAGTACGAGTGCTGCGCTAACGACAAGACTCGTGTCGTCAGGCCAGCGGCGGTGTCGTTGACTTTTACATGGTATGCATAACACATCGTGTACGTCTCCGTTGGTAATATTGTTTAACTTTGTAACCATCTACTTTTCGACAATGATTATGACTATACATAACGTCATTAACTTTAATTATTTCACTTATTATATAGGTATACACGCAGGCTATTATTTTTATCACATGTTTTGTAACTTTCCATGTTATAATTCATCCACTGCTATAAAATATTGTAGTTATTATTTGTAAGAAAGGTACCTATTTATCGACACTTAATTTTTGAAATAATAGCTATCTACAATTTCAGTTTCATAAAAGTAGGTATTACTTTTCCAATTATTATATATTGGTAAGCAAAAAATCTAATGATTAATAAATTACAACAATCGAAGGTTAAAATTGAAGGAATTTAAAGAAGGTATACATTTATTATCAATATTTAAATTAATCTTTTACAGGTTATTCTACTTTAAATAATAATCATATTATACCTATATATTGAAGATCCATAACATACTACGCTTTAATACCTACAACTAATTTACATGTCTGCGTGTAAAAAATGAATTGTGAGAAGAAAAAGAAAACATTTAGATGAATTTTACGACGCTTATACATTAAAATTATTTCCTAGTGACAACAAATTGAGCTCAATTAGTTATTCCAGGTGAACCTATACAGCATACAGGTCCTACTATTTTGCAAAAATATCTTACCCATAATAATATATTTCTTAATATTATATCGTGTATAAGTAAATCACGGCCCACGCATGTTGACAATAACCTCGGTAATATGTTATAACTTATAAATTACAATGACACTTTCCATAAACAACTAATTTTTTGTTATTAAATTTCTTTCATTTTGCAGTTTCAATTACCAAATATCAAGCACTATAAAATGTTAATATAGTATAGGTTTTCTAGATTTCTAAAATCAATCGAAGTACTCAAGCCCTTCAACTTTACTAGAATCTAATACATACGATTTTCCATCCATACCCTACGTCGAATAAAAAACAAAGAAAAAAACCAAAATTCTTCAATTTCATATTATAATTTACATACATCCAATATATTTCAAAATTTTCACTAATAACATAAACGTATACTCCCTATTTAAGTATCGAAGGAAGTATTTGTTAATGAACACGTCTATATTTTATAATCTGGTTTAAAATTTACTAGAATGTCATTTTATAATATGAACATTTATAATAATATAAAATAATTATTGTTTAAATAATAGATACCAATTGATCAAACCGTTTGAACCTTTTTCACAATACGATAAACTGTAAACTAACCAAATATAAGAAAAAGTTTTACTTTATAAGTTGAAAAACACTATTACTTTATACGCATTTAACGAAATTATGTTTAAATTTGGTACATACTCCCCTTCATTTCAGTTCACAGTGGCGCAATGTCTTTTATTCTGTTTTCAATTGAGCACGTTGTTCATTATAGTTTAAATGTGAAAATATTACGTTCCCATTATGTCGCAAAGAATAAGAACGTCGAACCGTCCCTTCCATCAATAAAGTGGGTAGATAGGTATAACCGAACAATGGATATTTTTTTAATTTAACACGTAGTTCTACGATGTAAACTACATCGTAGTTTACGTCTTATGATTTATTTTGAGTAAATCGAAAGTACTTTTTATATTTTATTTCGTTATTTCGCATAACCGGTGTCAGTCTTATAATACGGTTTAAACGAATAGAAACGAACGGAATTAATTTTTAAGTAGGCAATAGGTATATTTTTATACATAAGTTCTCTTCAAAATTTGACAATTGTGAGAATTTCGACTTAAACGTTAGAGTGAAAAATGAAAGTGGTTTTTTATGGAGTATGTCACTTATTGGAAGTTAGCCGTTAGGAATATGATTAAATGTTTTAACGATTTAATTCAAAAGAAAAAATAGTAAATAAGCCTGGCCAAATATTCGTTAGATATGAGGGTCATATTTATGCAAGAACAAATTGGAGAACAGACAAAAAAAATTATTCGTGTACCTTGTTATCATTATTTCACCCAAAATTATGACCGATTAATAAAGATATGGGATAAAAAGTTATAATAAATATTAAGTTTTTATTCTAGGCACATCGTTTTTAACATTTCAATTCAATGATTCAACTACTCATACGCCATAAATAACATACACAATGCATTCATTATTTTAAAAATCTATAGTGCTCATATTTTATGTTAGCATTGAAAAGAATAGAAACTCTAGACGATTAGCGGCCCAAAAATGAAAATAGTAGACCCATGCATTGGTAAATCAGAGCCTGTATATAATACAATTTAGTAAAAAACAGTTATAAATACTTTCATATATTCAAATTTATAATATTCGAGAAACCTTGTGCAGTACAATACGAAAATGTATTCCATAAAATCGATACTAGCCTGCGAGTATGTGACTCAATTCGTGGAATAATTGTATCACTTCTTCACGGTTATTCTACAGGGTGATTTATTTCATGGTCAGTATTTAATATAAACCATTGCACTTTCGAACAATACGATTTTCAACGTACATATCTTATAATGCATTATTATATAATATATTACAAATTTTTTTTTTATTTATGTTGAAGGGATATTTACAAAATCTGTACGTGCTAACAATAAATATTCTAAATATCATGAAATGAACCATAGACCTGATAATCAGGATAACTTATTACCAGGTCTATGAAACGAACATAATTGATACGAGTAACTTGATTGGTGGAAGAGGCCTATTGGCAACACCCCGAAACGTTATAAATTACGTAATATTTTTAAAAACACTGGCGGTATCGAACACGAAATAACAAAAAGAACATCGACTATCCTAGGTTATTTTTCAACAACAACCGGCAATACTATTTGGTATTATCGTCAACAAAAGTAAGAACGATTATTGTGTGAATATTTTGTTTCGTAGAATATTCAAATCGTCGGTTAAGTTGGGACCGGATCGACTGCAGTCGTTGGATAAACGATTGTCCTGTATAGTACACAATATAATTTTGCTGTGCAATACAACAAAACAATGTGCGCACGTGTGCTCCTCCGCTGGAACACGGCGTTATCAACGTGGGCGTAGGTATATAGACCAAACATATTGATGGATATGACATTTCACACAATCGCATGACCGCGGATTATGTTGATTAATGTGGGCGCGCGTGATAACACTTAGAGTAATGATGAATCCATTTTCCGGATAAATCGAAAAGCGACGAAACGCATGTTAGTATGCCATAATGTAGATCCTGACGACCGCGTGGGAAAAATGAACACCACTACGTTCACCCGTTATCGGCTTCCGGTCCGATTATACGAGGACGAAACGGTTACGCAACATACAGGGACACGAGCAAGAGCCGTCGTTTTTCGGGTCGGTACGAAGAAATAAAAAGTATGTGTAACGTAACGTTGTCGTCCGGACATGCATTGCAGCGGAAACACGCGAAATGTTGTATTGCGGTGTACCCCTACAACGAAACACGATATTATTGTAATATTATAACGCGGGGCTGGAACACACGCACGTTATCATTCATCACACACGTGTTATCACAAAGAAAAACGAGGGGGATGCTTGGGCTTGCCCCGGGGGAGACCCGCTGCCGCCGCCACCGCTACAAGACCGTTCCCGGTGATGAAGGGGGGGGGAACGTACACGCGGTGCGAAACACTAGGTGAAATGTCCAGTGATGGGTGGCTATGGTTTCACGTGACACGCACGTGAGCCGAAACGCACTTACCTGCAGCAGCGGAACCGAAATGACCTGGTCACGAGGACGTCGTGGTAAAGTATGCGGGTAATAAGATTATCACTACGGGGGCGGGTGCCGCGGTGGTGTACGGACGCGAAACGCGGAATCGGCGCTGAGTTGACGTGTATTCTGGACGTAGCCGTCGCATCGCCATTGGCCACTGCACGAGACTGATTCCACTGATCGCGTTTCGCGTGGCGGACGACGCGACGACGGCGAGTGGCGACGTGCGTTTGCGTCCGGCATCGGGGAGAGGGTGGCCGGCGGCACGTGGTGGCGGGGTGATGGCCGGCGGGCACACAGAGGGATCGTGAGGGGAGTGGGAGGGGTGTGAGAGGGATCGGGTCGGAGAAAGATACAGACTTCCATGTGATATATTTATATAATATCATGGTTGGGTATTCTATTTTATAAGTTTACGGGCGAACAAACGGCCAGAGAGAAAATGGTGCAAAGGAAAGAGAAAATTAATAACGGTGTAAACAAACGACGAGTTGAAGGTTATGTTTTTATGCGCATATGTCGCCGCACTCGTTTACCGGGGGGCCTTCGTCGCGCCGGTTGCCTGCTCCCCCCCGCAAATATCACCATCGAAACGTGTGTCGCCATCCATTGGCCACCCCCAGCTGTACACCCGACCGTTGGACCATGCTCGCAATAGCCAATAATATATTATTATCGTACCATGATAATCCTATATAATAATATGTAGCACGACTAATTGTCTCCGATTTTGCAATCAGTGCCGCCATCTAACGACGCATGTCGCGCGCGGTCCGTGTCCTTTTCCGTGCTTTCATTCTTCCCCCATCGCGCGAATACCGGCCGCGTGACGTTTTCAGGTTATGTTCTTACCGGCCGCCGTGCTTGACCATATTATAGCCGCGCGTTTTCTGCTTTTGCGCCGCCCGTCTGGAAGAAAATAATATTTTATGAAATGCTACTACGTGTGTTTTGCGAAAACTAAACTGATGTGAAGGGGAAATAGTTACTAAATGTAACGGTGGCAGCGCTCGTGACGGTCAAAATTAGCGTTACCAAATCGTGCCTTTACAATATATTAATTATAATATATAAAGCTATAAATAAGGTAATAAGACAAATCTACTCTCATTTATAATTTTCCGTTTTTTTAAACGCTGGGTATGTTTTTATTAATTTGTTATTTAATTTACATTTTCGGCGGGATATTTTAGACGACCATAACTCACAAATGGTAGTTATAGGTAGATAGGTAAGCCAGAAGGTAACGAACTAAAGTATTTTTAAAGCGAGTACTGACAGACCAATTTATTCCGATTTTCAAACAACGATTTACTACATGTCTACATGTATACCGAAGACATTTTGGAGAAATTTTAAATCCGTCTCTTTAGACGGTTCATTATTGTTCAATTTAAATTTTAAATTTAAATTTGATATTTTAAGAGATTTTTATCGGAAGGTAATTAAAATCGAAAATGAAATCGATTTCAAGCCATAACAAGTTTTATTATAAGTTATAATTATAGCAACTAAAATAAATTGAAAATCATTGCACACAAATTTTTTTTATAAGCCCATAAAGTCCAAATTTCTATTGTAACTAGAAAATATTGGAGATCGTTTTACTCAGATTTTTTTTATAAGCCCATAAATGTCAAATTTGTATAAAATATGTTAAAATCGCGATCATTTGAAAGTTATTTTGCAGTTAAAAATTCATAAAATTTATTCTATTCATACTTAAGGTTCAAAATTTTAACACTTGGTTATCCATAAGTTACTCTTCAAAAAACTATAAAAAAATTTCTACCGGACTTAAAGAAAAAATTTTATGGCCGTTTGAAATATAAATTTTTATGAAAATGTACAAAATAACGATTTATCCTCAGACCATTTTAAATATTTTCTATTATTAAAAAAGTATTATAGTATAAGTCACAGCAACTTAAAATTTTTACCAGCTGTTGAGATTGGCATTTCCTTTAGGTCATATTTTTTTAAATTATTATATTGATTTTTAAGCTACTTATAGGCATTTGAAATATTCGATTTTTTTAAATCATTTTTTTTAATCATTGATAAAAAAAATTGGCTGGTAAAAAATACTTGAAAATTTAATAGAAGATTTCACGAAAGTTGTTTTTACTGTCATATAAAAATTATTGAAATCCATAGGCACAATTTTTTTTTATAAGCGTTTAAACAATGAATATTGACATAATATTATATATCAAATATAATGTATATTACCTAATATACGATACGATATACTTACCTACGTAATATTCTAGACTGACAATTGACAAATTATCTTGATTTTTGGAATATGCAATAATTCAAAAACCAAAAAATGCAAATACTTTGAATTTTCACCAAATGTTTATATTAGCGTTTTTATACATGGTTAAGTTTTCAAAGTATTTTGAAATTTTTTAACTTATTTATAGACAATTTAAATTTTCGGTTTTTCTTAGTTTTTTTTTTGAAATATCGATAAAAAAAAATTGGCTGTCCAAAAACTCTTGAAAATTTAATACAAAGTTAACTAAAGTTATAATTATCGTAACTAAATTTAATTTAATTTCGTTCCACATTTTAACATAATCTAATTTCTTAACTTTTTTTTCTATGTTTTGTAGGAAACGAATTTTAATCTCAGTTCAAGTTTTTTAATAAAATGTATTCAATATTTTACTATTCTTTTTTTTTAAATTTACATGCAAGTTAATGAATAATTAAGATAAAATAATAAAATTGTATGTGATTCCTAAAAAACATAGTAAAGAAACTAAGACTTAAAATTTTTTTTTAAAATTAAAATCCGAGAGCTAGAACTGGGTGAATTTTATTCCAGTGTATTGGTCTAAATGCGTGGAAAATAACCAATTATCAGCTCAACCCTCATAATAATTAGGTACTTTAATATTTAAAAAGAATAAAATAAAATTGAATAAATTATGGTAAAAATTATATTATTATGATATGAAGACAAATAATGATCTTGTGCCGGTCTCTAGCGGCGAATTGTGGAACCACGTTAACTTTGGCAATTGTTGGACAGATAGTCCTTATTACATCACATAACGTTTATCGAGTAACGAATAGGAAGTACACGGATTGCAACAATATGCGAGGTATCATCGTACGCGTCCTCGAGATTCAGATCGCACAATAAACACTTATTATAGCATATAGTTCGTTAAAAACCGTTTCAACAATAACTTTAATAATTAACCGATGGAGAATTTTATAGCGAGACCGGCGTTTGTGTAGATACGAAGAATTTGGATACTACACGCAAGAATCATATTTAGTGTCCAAATAATAAGTTAGTAGTATACCTAGGTAGTAGGTACACCATTATATTCGTACGTAGACTATTTTATAATTATCGCTCTCCAGGTCGGATTGGCAGAAATCATTTTGTCAACGCCACACGAATTAGGTCAATGGCAAAATCGCGTACCTATCCTAATATTTATTTGTCGGTATAGGTAGGTACTACTATATTATTCGTAAGTATCAATTACCACGTTTGTTATGTGAATCAAAGTAGTCTACGTACGCGATTATGTCATAAATGATAGAAGTTATCTTTATAGTATTTTTTATTACTTAAATAGCCGTTAGTCGTATAGACATCGAATGTTTCGTTACATCATTGTTTTTATTATAAAATTAAAATACGTAGATATATTAGGTAGTCCACGATGAATCGTTTTTTTTCTTCATGTAAATCAATAACAATATTTTAAAGATCCTTAGACAAAATAGGCGCTGGATATTCAATATGGTTGAAATTTATCTGTAGGTAAGACCACAATTATTTTATTAAGCAATACGCCAATACAAATATGTATTTTGTATTGATAGTACATTTCTCGATGTCTGTGAGGTTGTTAAATATGTAATAAGGTTATTTTTGTATTAAATAATGTTTTGTTATGTCTTTTGACTTCGTAGTAGTCCATTATAGAATATGATGATATTACATTAAAATATTGTGGAGTATACTGCAGTGATTGGAGTTAGGTGCTGTAGTACTATTTTTATAGTATGTTTATTTCTATATTCTATATTTCTAATTTTGTGCCAATCTCGTATGAATTTCAGCATAATGATATTATATATCTTTTCATGGAATGAAACTAAAATTAAAATTATTATTAATATGAGGAAATTTATATTATTTTTAATACTTACAAATACGAATCTAAATCTATTTCTGAAATATCAACCAATGATTGGCAAAATACTTTGGCATACACTTATTGGTTATCAATTCAATGATGTTTAGTGACTATTATGATATACGGACTACAAAGTATAGTGACAAGTTTTAGGGGATTGTAAGCCTATCTTCTATCTTTGTCTATATCACAAGCGAAACATAGGAATTTAGGACGTTTTTTATTTCAAACGTACCGATCAATCAATTAATGCGATAAGAGTTTTGAAAACAAATTTAAATCCATCATTAAGTTTACTTTAGATCGACTTTCCCACTTTTTTGATTTTGTACCCCAACATTTCGCAAAAAAGTTAAACAAATTGGAAACATAAAAATCGACAAAAGTTAATTTTTGGATAAATTAAGTGTAAAATTTAAAAAATATGAAAAGTCGATCTAAAGTAGACCCAACGACTAATTCAAATAAGTTTTCAAAATTCTTATCGCATTTTTTATCGCAATTGAGCGATCGGTTCGTTGGAAATAGAAAACGTCTAAAATCCTATGTTTCGCGTGTGATAGACAAATAAGACAGGAGATCATGGATTATAATCCCCAAATGAATTATATGATTTTGCAAAATAAATAAAATATTCTATACACATCTGTAAAATAATCTGTATAATAATATTATAAATTGTCTACTTTTAAACAGCCATACGTTATTTTTGAGTCACGATACCTTTTGCATATTGTCCACTAGTCAGTTTTAATGAAATTTGAATATAAATCTCAATATTTCAACAAAGCGATTTTTATCGTTATTATTCTGAATATTTATATTATTACTATGCTCAACATGTCCGTATCACAAAAAATATGACAATATCTTTTTGCGTTGTCTAGTAATAAAAATGTTTTTTTATTTATGCCTATATATAGGCAAAATTTACTCGTTACAAGCAAACTATGTGTCAAAATAAAATTATGTTATTACTCACTGTATATTTTAATTTTATATTATTACCTATAATATTTCTAATTTTGGTAATGGGACATACTTTTTATTTTTATTATGTACACTATTAATCAATATCGATTGAGTATTACCAGTATTTTATGTTTCTATGACTTCTAAACTTTTCAATTCAATTATTAAATTTGTTCATATTAGCGTTTGTGTAACGCATGGTAAAGTTAGTAAAATATACGGTTGGTAAGCAGTTTTATTTTGTAAGATTATTGAAATTTGATCTTTTTTTTTTGTTATGTGATAAATGTTGTGGTTATTATAATACGCAGTTTATTATTATTATTATCATGTGGTTGTAAACAGAAAATTATATTAACAATATTAACTATGAAATCCAAAGTGGGATTAGAACTTAAGTTTTAGAGTATTCAAATCTTCATTTTAATTGAATTTTATTTTGAATAAATTATAAGAATTTACGTGGTTGATAATAGGTTTCAAAATATTCATTAGGGCATCTTAGAATTTATTATCATTCTGATAGTATTATTATATTATTTAATAGCATTACAAAAGTCAATATATGTCATAATGATATGATAGTTTATAATAGATTATGAGCTACATCTTATGGGATTCATTGTAGTATTTATATGATTTATAGTTATAACTTACCTAACCTGTAAGATAATGATATATTTTACTTGTGTTGGCAGATTTATCTGCATACAAATTACCAATTACAAATATTTAATATACAATTAATAATTGTTAACTTATAAGCCAAGTTAATTTATACTCAAAAATAATCCGTATTTATAAATAAATTTTACTCAATACCTCTCTAATATTCTTATTATTTTATTATAATTCATACAATTATCATATTAAACATTTTTTTCTTATTCATTTTGAGGAAAAAAATAGTGCTACTATCTGTAATTATAATAATAATTATTTTGAAATCAAAAAACGATTGAAAAACACTAATGTATTATTTATTATTAATTGTAGATTCAATACAAGTATTATAATATAAAAATTAAAAATGTATTGTACAATTTATTATACCTATTTATCAACTTATTACATAATATATATTATTTTTCCTTTTTTTTATGTATTTATGTTTTGATGTTAATAAACTTTAATGATCCTAATAATTGATATGCATGTGTCAAATTTTAAAAAATGTGTTTAAAATTAAGAACACAAAATTAATTTTTGTGAACTATATTGATAGTTTATGTACTAATTTTAATACATTTATAACTCTATGATAATCTAAAATAAATTAAAATCAGAATAATAATAAAAATAAATAAATATTTTTTTATTAATATTAGTATTTATTATAATAATATACAAATACGTAAACATTTTATCTCGTATACATGGTAATAGTATAATATAATATTATATATATATATATATTGCTATAGTTATTATTTTACTAAAAATAGATTGCACATAATATTAATTATAAGTAACAATGAATATTATATGCTAATAGTTTCTTTTATCTATTGACTGTTGAGTGTGAGATATTTGTGTTAACATATAGATATTAGAATAGATATAATAATTATTACTTACGCAATTATAATACAACCATAAGAATAAATAAATAAATAACATATTGTTTTCTAAAAAGAGCTGGAGGATAATTTCATTTATTTAAATATTTTGTTGTATGGCACTTTGTGGAAAAACTGTCGTGTGACTGATTGAAATGCCATCCCTAAAGCAGATTCAAACGCAGGCTGAACTTCTTTTAAAATATCTCTCCAGTTTTGATTCATAAACATGTTCATATTATTTCCTATACATAATTAATTCATAATGACTAGGAATCTAGGATATGTAGATACTTCTTCAGCACATAATATAAAATATATTATTACTAACCTAATAGTTTGTCTCCGTTGAAGAGATTGTCCAATTGGATGTATAGTCTTGAGGTACTAAACTTTAACTCTAACGATTCTAATTCCATATATTCATCGCCTCTTCTTGTAACCGGTTGACCAATTATGTTAATTGACACTTTTAAACCAGCTAAAATGTTAAGTTAGTGGATAAGCCCATTTATTCGGTTATAATTAAAATATTTAATTACAAGTAAAATAATATCGATGAGTATACCTAGGGTTAAATTGCTTTTCCCTTCACCTTTGATAGGCAGAATGATAACTTTCCCTTGTATGGTGTACATGCCTTCGAGTACAAGCGGCTTATCGAAATCGGCTTTCAGGTTAAATGTGTAGTTGTTTATATTCGATCTGTACAAATACCATACAACATTATTACATATTGTATACTCGTATATTTAAGTTAAATTAATTTTAAAATGTATGCAATAGGTGAGTTATCTTTCTACTTACTTCATTGATGTTATTTTAATAGACCCAATATTATGTATATACAGATCTTTGAAGTTAAGTTTGACATCTAAAGGTCCGTTTGATGAACCTTGGTTTATATCCAACTCTGGTATTATTAATGGGTCAATTGGAATTAATCCCAAACTGGGTACACCTAGAAAATAATACACTAAGTAATTAAATCAATTCATTCTTCATCAACATTTGCAAAGTTTACCAATTAGTTACAATAAGTTGAAGAAGAACGTGGATTAATCTAAATATTTAAATACTATGCATTTTAGGATGTTTAAACGAATAATATATTCAAAATTGTTTTTAATTCAATTTAAGTTTTCACAAGAGTTCCGTGCTCAATATTAGCAGTTATAACATGATCATTGCTTATTTTTATTCATGGTCAAGTTCAAACACTACCTACCTAATATTTCAATATTTTTATTTGAATTTTAACCCGTAGACTTGATGACAGCTGTGATTTGTGGCAAAAGAGTGAGTAGAAAGATCAAAATAATTGGTGGTAATATTATTCCATCCACATTACGTCAACGAACACCATGCTAATATCATCACGTACATATCTTAGGTCTTCCGGTATTCAAGGCTATGAAAAATGTCATACTCATTTCGATCACTATGACCGGAAGTCTGAGTTCAAGGGCTTAGAACTTATTGTGGATAAGAATCTGGGTATTTTAAAAATTTCAAAAACAACCAACATATATGTCCACGAGTTTTATGATAATTTGAATCAATTACCATCTTAAATCTTGAAAGTTGAAGCATACAGAATATGTTACATATTATAACACTTGTCGGTTTACCTTCAAACTTTGTTTATTCTTGTGTTTAAAATTATTGACTATCTTCCAATTTAATGGCTTTACAATGACTAACGTTGACGTAAGACGTAAGTTATTGAAAATGTCTTTGAATTATTAAAATGCTAAGTGAATTCTATATTACAAGGTAATTTTGACTGAGGACATATAGAAAAAAGAACACAGAAAAATTATTTGCACTTATAATTTTATAGATTAAAGTAATATTATTAAATATGAGTATACGTATACATTATTGTATTTTTAAATATTTTATTGGTTATAATAATATGAAAATATGCAAAACAATTAAACCTTTATATACTAACGTATAGTATACTGGTAATATATTTTTAATTTATTACTGTTAATACTTTATTTTAAATTTTTATAATAAATTTACATTCCATGATTGCACGCATTGCCTTATGACGTTGAATTCTATATATAAGTTAGATAATAATGAATTTAATTTGTTAATTTACAATATCTAGGAAAATTTGTAGGTATATTATATGACATTGTTTGGAATTTAAAAATGCGTAAATTTTTTATATTTTAAGTTACATTAATAACTGTTGATGATACTTCAATAAAATATATCCACATTTTGATAAAAATATTTTATAAACACATTTAAGGGGCCTCGCTACTGCCGTCAATTATAGCTCAAAAGACCTTAAGTTTTGACAAAATTAAAGTTAGTTAACGTTGTCCGATTTTGATTCTGAAAAAAATTTTAATTCGACAGAAAATTGTCTATAGAACGTACAGAACACATTGTAAATGTTAATTCTTATACTATTGTAAACTGTTATTGAAAATTAGAAAATATGAGTTTTTTCAAATCATAATCAGAATTAAAATTAAGATTAAAAACGGAAAATGTCTCGTACGATCTACAGATATTTTTCTACTAAATTCAAATAATTTTTCAGAATCAAAATCAGACAACGTTAACTTACTTTAATTTTGTCAAAACAAAATGTAAGTTGGCATAAAATTCATATTGTGAATTTTATATAGTTATCGAGTCATTGAGATGTGCATGCGCGTACGTGAGTGGTACCCGCATTGGATTTCACTTATACTAATAATCATTTACAACTAACACATAGATTTCGGGCAGCTATTACGTTATTAGATATTGCCTAAATGTTGCCCCTTAAATATTAGTCGTAGCGAGGCACCTTAAGATAGTTTACAATTGTTAGCAATAGTGTTTTAGCTTGAGTTTTATTTTTATAACCAAGTCATAATAGAGGGGGAAACGGTTTAATTGAAATCGAATGAATTATTTGTTATTTACAAGTTATTGGTTTTACTTTTAAGTATCTTGAATAATATATCTTGTGCTTAAGTGCTTTACAGAGATTTTATAATTATAAGTATTATCAAATATTAAACTTAATTTAATTATTTCTTTTAAAACACACCAACAAAAAAAACGGAAAGCCATTTGTCTTTCTTACTACGTACCTATTTATAATAAGTTGCTAGATTTAATTTAACAAAACACGATTACTAAAGACAGAATTGCATATAATTATTGTATTTTATATTGTGAGTATATAAAAACAATTGAATTAATTTAGATTTAGGTAAGAGTACTATATGGTTTACTCACCTTTAACTAAATTTGGAATTGCTGCCTGTATTGCTTGTTGAATACATGTGTTGACTGCAGAATCATCTTTCTCGCACGTTACAAATCCTTTAGCTGAAATATTTATCACACAAATTTGTAGTTATTGAAAACAAACTATTGTTCGATAGAGTATATAATTAAAAAAATTTAAATGACATACGTAGTTTAATGGCAGATGCGGCTCGTGTCGTTCTGAGAACACACATGGAACAGTAAAATGCAACTAATACGGAGTTTCGCCTTAAAATAATCATTGTTTTACTCGTATGTGACTTTTACTCGTACAAAAACCAATCGACGACAAATTTCAATCTACTAATACCCAAGCCCCGATTGCAGTTGAATTTATACTTTCAGTTTACCATAGGACCAATACCATGTGTTTGTAAATATTGATGGACATCATGACCTTATGTTTCATTGTCATATAGGTTTCTTAACTGTCCAACACTGGTAATGATGATTATTATTTCAGTTTGACTGGGTGACTTCTGAAATTAGACAACTAAAATTAATGTTCAGGAAGACCAAAATGTAGGTACTAATTATCTAATTATAATATTATTTATTGTTTGCATGGTTATTCGCGTACGAGAATTAAATTAATTATAACGTCTGCTCAGTGATAAATTATTGAAAACGTTTAATTTTGGATAGTAAATGTTTGCAATCTTGGTTAAATTTTCAAAAATTTCTATTATAATATGATGTTAGAGCATATAACAGAAAATTGATTCGAGTTTAATAACACTCGAAATATCAATCTGTCGGAATGACTATGCTGCTTTTGAATATTTTACATAAGAAATAAATATACGAAATAACTTCCTTATTATTGCTTGTATGCCGTAATGCACCCACAATAGTCAATAATCATTATATTTTATACTAGTAATTTAAGAACATATAAAAATAAATTGATCATAAGCCACTCATAACTCATAAAATTGTATGTTAAACATTAATTTTTAATTTTCTCCAAATATCCCACAATTACCTATACCTATATTTTTTACATAGGATATATTAGTATTTGTAATTTGTTATTATTGTCATTAATGATAACTCATAAATATTTTGTAGCTACAAGAAACAAAAAATTTGTAATTTTTGGTATCTGAAAAATGTAGGCAGTCATAGAAACCAAAAGGTAGTTTTACCACAATTTAAAACAAAATGCTTAGTTATAATATAACATTAAAAAAATTAAACTATGTTTTTTTTCAATGATTTTCAAGAAGTTATACTAGTTCGCGCATTGTTTTAATATTGATTTCCTATATTGAATGTGTATATTTATATGCATTTAAAGGATAAACTATAAACACGATCTTAATCAAAAAAAAAAAAAAAAATTATTCTAGTAAATTCTTGAAAGTATTTACATTTTTATTTCGTATTGGTTTGTTGCTATTTAAATTTGTTATATGATAGTTTAATAGGTTTAATAATAAGTATTTAATATATTATAGTATTAAAATATTTTTTGTTTTAAAAAAAATGTAATGGTTATCAATTAATCGTGATGCATGTATGTGCATAAATTAATTGCAAGGCTTACAAACTTTATAATATCGTTGTAACGATCGTTTTAATAACCTTTTATAATATTATCTATCTAAATTTTATATTTTAATTTTGATTATGAATATTTTCATTTTATTGTTTTGGTATTCAATCTCTTGATTCCTTGGCCGTAATTAGCTCTTCAATTTTCTTTGTTATAACTCAGATTCTTTAAATCTCGATAACGTTCTGTGTTCATTTCCTTCATAATCTGTTAAATGCATTTTATTCTTGGTCTTTCTCTTCCAGTCTTACCTTCCACATATCATAATAATCAGCTTCAGCAAACTATCCTGGTGCAGTGTATGCCATATCATATTATCCCTTCTGTTAACTATAAATATAAATACAGTTTTTTAAATTTGTTTTTTTCTTTAATTTTTCCCAAAACCTCTTCATTTTTTACTCTGTCAAATATAATCTTGAACATTTTCCAATAACACCACATTTCAAAAGCTTCTTATTTATTCTTTTTAGTAGAACGTACTGTTTAGATTTTGCATCCATAAAATGTTATATTCAATACGAATATTTCCAAGAAGTTTTTTCTTGTGTCTAATCCAAAATTATTCGTCGTTAGTAAGTATTTTTTGTTTTTAAATGCTCTTTTTCCTTATGAAATCTTATTTATTATGTCTAACTTGCTTTTAACGTCGTTGGTTATATTAGTGCCAAGATAGTAGCTTTGCACCTGCCCAATCGGTCCGCCTTTAATATTTATGTTTAGCCACTTTTTATTAAATTTGTAACATGACATAATTTTGGTTTTATTTTTGTTTATTTTCATTCCGTAATTTTCTAAGATATCTTCTTTTTTATCAAGTAATATTTGTGTAATATAAGTCTTCTTATTTTTCAATACAAAACGCTATATCATCTGCAAAACGAAGTGAAATTACTTTTTGCTCACCTACACTGACATCGGTTGTATTTCATAAATTCATAATATGAAGAGTGACAATATTCATATGAGCTGTTAATATAAACCGCTAGCGCTATTGTAAAGTTATTGTCATGTAATTGAAATTTTTTTATTTATTATGTATTGTAATAATTGTTAAGCTGTAATGCTTATCGGTAAAAGTTCTTTAAAATAAAAAAATAAAAAAATATATATTTATTATAATGCATAAAAATATTATTCAAGGATTTAACAAACCTTTTTACTGAAATGTTAGAAACAAATTATTGCCTCTTATATTTTCTATACTATTATATCCTATTAATATATTGTATACGTTCACATTAATAACTATTATTTCTTTTATATAAATGGGAAATGTACGTTAACGACGCGGCGTATATGACAGTTTACCTATACTTTTAGTCATACATCCATAACATTTACTATGGGCTATAGGTATAGTGCTGAAATAAACCTCGCCTTACAGTATTAAGTGACAAATTGTCATCGTCGAAATATCTTACAATTGTAAATAAAATAGTTATTTTATTTAAAATTATACTACTTACTAAATAATTTAATAATCTTTTAAAACAATATATTTTTAAATATCTACAATTCGTCTCGCTCTTAAAGATAAGGAACAATAATTGCAATTCAAGTGTCATAATATAAAGTCGCAAAATCTCATTAAATATCATGTTATTATATAAAGATTGACAGCATAATATAAATATTGGATTTCGTTAAAGATTAAAATAGTCCATGTAATGCACTCCTATATTACGGAGATATTAAATTTTCTTTTGAAGTGACTACTAAAATACTTTAACTAAATATTTGTTTAGAATGTTTTATTACATGCATTTGTTTATACTTCGGAATTGGGAACGAGAAAGTTAAGAACCTTCTCTTTAATGTTTTAAACTTACAATGATTTTTATAATGTGCTGTCCTTCTTTTTTCGACCACAGTGATACAGCTGTTGTATACGTTTGATTTATCTCCCGTCTGTTTGTCAGTTGTCATTCTACATCACCGTTAAAATCCATTTAGCAATAAGACACATTTATGATATCACTATCGAATACCGCATATATTCCAAAATTTGAATCTATTATGCTTTTTTGTCCCAATGTAAAAAAGTATAATTATAATATATTGCAAATCTGCAATGCAAATTATGACCATCGCTGTTGCTTGTAATTTAAATCAAGTTAATATTATTAAAGTGATAGTATTCAAAACACAAAATTATATCGAAAATAATTGTAAGCCAAGAAGTTTTTTGTCTTGGAAATTATGTGTAAGAAAAATAAATGTATTATTTATTGTCAAAATAGGTATGTTAACATAATTGTGGGAAGACATCAAAATAACGTAGCTATGAATAATAATATTGTCGGACGCAGACCACAGGTTGTCTGAATAATAAATTGACCAATTTTGCTGTAATTATTTCTAATAAATAGAAAACTAATTTAAAAAAAAATAAAAATTGACTAATTATTTTCGCACGATCATAGTATATAACATAATAATATTTTCTGCAAGACAGTACTTATAATCTAAATAGTCAATATAGATATATCATTTAATAGATAAGGATGTCATTTTTGCATTTTCCGTTGTAGTCTGTATTTTGGAAAAATCGTAGTAAAATCTAGTTATACCGAACTATTGAGTCTATCGTACAATCAAATAACCAAGTATAAACAGGAGAATATTGATTAAAACCTTGCTGAGGAATAGGGTCACATTGAAAATTACGAAATTTATACATTTAAATTGGTTTTATTAACCTATAATTATTATTGATTATTATTAATTATTATTAAAGTACAGTGCAATTAGATTTTCCTGTATTGCCAACTGCAGTGATGAAAACAGAAAATGTGGACAAGACCTACATTTTAATTTAAAATAATTTTGCACTTACTGAAAACAATTTTCTTATTAATTAGGTGTTGTTATTTTGATATTTTTAGTAGAATCTTGATGCTTAAATCGAGATTGTTGGCACCTTCTTATTTTTTTAAATATTATATTAGTTTGCATTTTTAGTACTACAAATATATATTTATTTTGCTTCAAATTTTAGTTTTTGCAGCTCAATTCTAATTGAACTTAATGAATCACAATAAATTATACATAGTATATTATTATTTTATAAATCTGAATAGAAGTGCTGTTCGTTTTTTAAATTTGAATGCAAACCTGCTTCTTGTTTATTAACAGTAGTATAACAGCCAATAGGTATCAAAAACGCTGTTTTACTAGGATAAGAGATTTTTAATGGTTGTATTTCCTTATTGTATTGAGTGTACCGTTGTTCATCATAATGATTATGTTAATATATTAATTGTTATTTGTATTGTATTTATTATGTGAACAACTAATATAGTTAATTGTTTAAAGCATAGAGTGATATATTTGTTTGTTTTATAGTATGTAATATTTTATACTTTTATTATAACAAATAATGTACGTATACATAACTATTAGAATGATAACGAGTTGTTCAGTATCTAAATCGTTATATGGATTTGAGATCATTTTTAGAAATAGTAGATATTATTTTTTTACATTATGTAATTGATTTATAACGAACAAATACCTACTTTGTATTCAGTGAAAACACTAAAATATTTAAGATTACATTTTAATTAAAAGCCTATTATTAAAATGAGATATGAGAATATTTATTATTCGTATTCTTTCGTTGTTTTTTCTATTTTTTATTGTCATATCTTAATGAATAAAAAGTGTATGACCTAGATTGTTTTTCTTTTTTAAAATTGAAAAATCTTAAGTATTTATTAAGAACTTACGCGAAATACCAATTAGTTATGTACCAAGTATTATGTGCATAGGTGGAACAAGTGCTGAACAAATTCTAGGGGAGTTAATTTTAAAAATAAGACACAGACCCGCTGGGATTTCGTTCCCGTACCCCCAACATAATAACAATATTCAAAATATATGGGAATATAGCATAAATATTTTTGAAACTTTTCGAAAATCTAATTTAGAAAATAAGATATTTAGTATAACTATAGAAATAACGAGCAAATAATACAATTTTAGTATCAATTAAGCAATGAAATTGCATTTTAAAAATTGAGAGGAGTAATGAATGAAATTGAGCCTCCAATTGCATTAATGTGTTACGCGTATAAGGAAAAAAATAAATACCAGTTAGATCATGGATCTTAAATATTAGATATTTCAAAAATAAAAGAGTGTAATATAGTTGATATTATTTATTTCTGATATGTTTATTTTTTAGTTTTACTACCAATTCACCAGTAAATTATACATTTGTAATTTTTGAAACAAGTGCGAGGTAGGGCGATAAATTGTAATAAATTATAAAAATTCAATAATTAAACATAATAATAAAAAAAAAATTGTATACTACATTATATTTAATTAACAACAGAAAGTACAAAATATAGAAAATAAATTATGTAGTAATATTTCGATTGTATATTAGTAATATCTATTATATCTATTCCTTGAAAATTTGATTGAAAGGTACTCTTTTGAAGAATTGCTGTGCTACTCCACCGAATGCAGCAGCTAAAGCGTTTTCAAAACTTGATTGCAATTCGCCTAAAATTTCACTCCAATTTTCATTTAAAAACGTGTTCATATTGTTCCCTGTAATTAAAAGTTTTCATATTAACAATTTTGATCATGTAGAATTCATGGACTAAGCTAAGCTAAACTTAAACTGTAGGTGCATACTATGTATAAAATAGGTACATATATTATACTATAATATTGACTATTTATTGGATAAATTTTTGAAATTTGTATTACTGCTAAGTTATACTTAAGTTATACTATAATATTGACTGTTAATTGGATAAATTTTTGAAATTTGTATTATTGTTTATAGATATAGATTTATATTGAAATATATAAACTGACCAAGTGCTTTGTCTCCTTTGAATAAATTTTCCAGCTTCAAATGTAATTTGGTGGTGGTGAACTTCAATGCAGTTTCACTAATTTCCATGTAGGTAACTTCATTTCTTACAACAGGTTTGAGGTAAACGTTTATTTTAGCTTTGAGATTATCTACAAAAAAATTTATAGTTAGTGATTAGTTTGGGATTTTGAAATAACTTTATATGTACCAAGGATAAGTTTGCATTTTCCGTCTCCAGTAATCGGTAAAATTATAACTTTTCCCTTAATATCGTAATTTCCATCGAGTATTATGGGCTTTTCGAAATCTACATCAAATGTGATGTTATTCTTATCCAGATCAGCACTATAATCACAGATACCATTTACTTTATTGATTACCGTAAACAAATAAATAAATAAAGAGTGATATTTTTACTTACATGACTTCCTTAATTTTCACGGTCCCAATGTTTGATATGTCTAAATCCCTAAAGTTGAGCTTGATGCTGACAGGCCCAGTACCTTGGTCTATTCCCAATGCCGTGATCCTTAACGGATCTATTGGGAGCAATCCAAGACTTGGAATACCTGAAATTTATAGATAATATGTATAGAAATTCATAAAAGAAATTAAGAATTAAAAAAATAAATACCTTTTACTAAATATGGAATACCGTCTTGCATTCCGTTCTTTATACACTCGCCTAATTTTGGATCTCTTTTTTTACATTGCACAAAACCTTTAGCTAAAACAAAAACGATTTTTTTTTTATTTATAATAAATTATTTATTAGCATTGAAAACAAGTATAAATATTTATTCATTTTGTATTTTATAATAATATTTCAACAAATAAAATAACACTCTTGTTAGATACAGTAAGACATTTCATATTTTGAATTTTCCTCGGTAATTACTTATTGATAGTAAGAATTATGGATATTTAATATATGAAAATCAAACCAAATTTTCAGCTAATTATTATAATGATGTAGGAGTAAAATTTAAAAAAGGGAATAACATATTGTTAAATTTTTGGGAAATAGTTCCAATAAATTTCGAGCAATTTTACTGTTGAGGTTTTGACCTGGGAACCTTGAAGTGATGTTCCACAATTAAAGGGGCTGAACGTCATATAAAAAAATGTATGTCAAGAGTAAAATAGGTACATTGGTGACCTTGTAATCAAATCTCAATCTACGGAAATATATATATTTTTATTCTATGAATATTATGTATAATATGTTTACAAGTTTCAACAGGATAATGTATTTATATAAATTTTATATGTTTATTTACAATTACAATTCTAATTTAAATCTACAAAAATAATTATTTTATGATGTAATTATGTTTCTATTAGGTATAACAATAATTATTGGTATAAAATAAAAAAATAAAATACTTAAGTTTTTTTTTTTATTTGTAAATAAAATAGTGCACCTATGCTTTTTATAAAGTTATACTGTATTTTATATGATTTGTAGATTTGTAATACTTTATTATTAATTTTGATATAATAATAGTATATAACATATCAATAAAGTAAAAAAATTGATTTTTTTAAATTAAATTAAATAAACCTCAAAACGTTTTTTTATTTTCATTCTTAAATTTAAAATTTTTGGTTTGATTGATGTTTATACGTATAACATATTTTTAGAAGCTATCGTGCATAGTTTATTAGTATCAATATTTAAGTTTTCAATCTTATACGAAAACTATTCTTGGTGTACTGCAATGTAAATATATAACAAATAATAATATATAGCAAATAATAACCGTGAAAAACGTTTTTATGCATTTATTTACATATTTTTAGAAGCCATCGTACATAATTTATTGGTATCGATATTTAAGTTTTTGATCTTATACTAAAACAATTCTTTCTAGTGTAACGCAATAACGTTACAACTTTTTTTTTCTTTAAATAATCGTGAAAGACGTTTTTAATGCAGGTAGGTATCTATAATAATTTTGAGCAAAACAGAAGAAGTTATAATTTTCAATCAGCCTTGAACAACTATACATGTGCCAAATGTAGAGTGGTCTTGGAAAGTCAGTTCATCTCAATATCATATGAAACGTACCTACATCTAAAATGGTCAGGACACTATAGAAAACTTGAAATTTTACTCGTTACAATTGGATTTGTTCTTGGTATTATTATAAATTATAATACCACGTAAAACTATATCGGTAATAAAATAATATTAGTCTAGTGTATGAGATTCAATGTAAAATTTAAGTGCGCTGTGCCGTATTATAAATACCTGCACTGATGTTAATTATTGATATGCAAAAATACGTGTTTAATAAATAACATGACAAATGCTGACAAAAATCGGTATAAGATGAATACAAAATAAATGTTATTATGTTACGTAATTGTAATTTTTTTTGAAATAACACAATTATTTATTGATCGTGTTTTTTATGTTTCAAATTACAAGTATAATAATTTTAAACTGTAAACCGCTAAGAAACGAATTTCATAATGAATATAATCCATTATTATTTCACACGATATTGGTTCATGAGCGTGTTTTTGTGGCGCAATACGCATTCATAAAACCCTTTCCGTTTCGGTTTCGATGAGCTGTTTATAGTACTAATGATTTCATCTGAAGTTTTAGATTTTAGATTTCAAAGCTTCAAAAAAAAAAAAAAAAATAAATAAATTATCCTGAAACATAAGATCTTAATGTGTAGATCTTAATCGAAGATTTTTGTACTTCGTTGCTGTAATATCATTACTATACTAGTTGTAATATAATATTATGCACAAGACGAATAGCTTATTGTGATGGACATTTTTACCAGTTAATCCAAAATGTAAATAATAAAATATAAAAAAATATTTTTATTATTTGATTTTTGATAAATATGTAAAATAATATGTATTTAATATTTGTGTGAATTTCATGTAGTGTTTTGGGGGCAAATTAAAGATTTTTTTAACTATCAACTATGAATAATTATGTAATATATATTACGGTAATAATGAAATATAAAAATATTTTTCGATAATACTTTTAATTATTATATTAATTTTTGAATATGAATTTGAAAACTTAAATCATTCCGTCGTATGATGATCTTAGTATAAACGGTTTGAAGTTAGTTTATTTGGTCACTTAATGATCAATATGATTATGTAATTCAAAGTGTGCTAAAATACTTAATCATAACTAGTTTAAAATGAAGGTGATAATATATATTAATAATTATAACAGACCATACTTGCATTTTTATTAAGGCAAAAACGTGCCCATCTCATATGTTTTTAGGGCATATAATTCTTTGCCCTACTAATACTATTACAGTAATACGTAATACTATTTTTGTGACTAGTTCTGTACCTACGTTTAAAACTAAATTATGAACCCAGTTACACATACACTCTCTCTCATACTTACACACACTCTTCATAAAGTTTACAAATTTTGTTTTTATTATTATTATTGTCAAATAAGTAAATTGAATCATATTCTGAATTATTTCTATACAAAAATAGATCATAAATATAATTTGAAATATAAGATTTTAGTCGTTTGATAAGTTAATATTTTTTTATTTTGGTTTAAAATTATAAAAAGAGAAAATCATGCTTATGCAGGTAATATAGTTTAATTTTAAAAACTACCGATTTAAAAATTAAAAATTACTATCCCAATTACTGAATTGTATTATTAAGCGTTGGAAAAAGTTTTAATTTTGAAATAAAATCATAGTTTTACAATTAGATTAATGTAGAAAAGAAATTAGACTACAGTGCGTTACGTATCTATCTTAAATTTATAATGAAATTAAAAAATAGACAAGTAAAATTAATTAAATTAATAGGTACATAATACTATTACGTGTAGAAAAAGACATTTTTCTTTGACTATTTTGGAATTTGTTTACGTTTAATCGGATACTCACGTAATTTAACAGTGGCTGGCGCGGTTAAAACGATTCCAATGATGCACACAAGACAGCTTGCAATTTTCAAAGTATCGGCCATCATATTGTGCGTGGTTATTCGGCGAAGTCAAAGGAACTCAACAGAGGGCTATGGTTGACACAGGTGCCGGTTAGATATTGACCTGTAGCGTGTGGAACGTCTGTTTTATTGGATCCACAAAGGCGTCGTTCCCTCTCCATTTCAGCCACTGTCCTCCACATTGATACCACTCATTTACGGAGCTCTCGTGGAACAATATGGACGCTACCGGAAGGCAGCGCATCGTGTCGTTCGCGTATGAATGAGTTTTTTTCAGCCTTGAAATCGAGCACTGAATTATAATTATTGTTATTATAATTTGTTGCCAAATTTGAAAAAATGTATATATTTGTAAGAAGAAAAAAAATTATTCCCTAGGTTTGCAGTAATTTCATAAATTATTATGTGTGACACTGCAGATGATTCCATTGATTGTTTCGGAGGACTTTCTATCGAGTAATCTTAATCGTTACCGATTGTGAACGTGACACTCGGGTCAAGGTAGTGTGTGATCTTATAATTTTACACATTCATCGGTATTTTCTTCAGAGAGCCACGATGACGTTGGAATTGACGTCAGACGATGCACCAAAGAAGAAAGTAATAACCAATAAACGATCAATGTTGCGGTTTGTTTGTGAAAAAATATCCAGTGTTGTTTTTCGTATGGTCCATATGGAATGCTACGTCGTGATTATAGGCAAAACTATAGGACCAGTTTATATGACTAGATTGCGATTAAAATTGTCCCTAAGTAAATATTTGCTTATAATCTTCAACATAAAAATTAACATTTATCATTTTTATATTAGTAAACACAAGCTAAATTAATAACTACATGAAAATGTAATGTTTATTATAATATTGAGCTCGTCTTATGTGGAAATGATTAAGTTTTCGTCAATAAAAATTCTTACTTACATTTTTCGGCATTTTCTTAAATGTGAACTGTATGATGTACAAGTTTTAAAAACAATTATAAGCTTATTATAGTTTATAATATATAAATATTATATGATTTTATTCCTATATTCTTTATAATTTGAAACTATTAAAACATATTTGTAAAAAATACCAAATTTTTAGCAATAGTATAAGCAAGTTTTTTAATTTAAAAGTATACTAACACTTTTATGTTACCCGGCTGTAGATAAAAAATTAATAAAAAACAGAATTACTAACGAAAATAAAGTTAATTGCAAAGTACACATTCATAATCCTTACAACTGAGCATTCTTCTATTATTTATTTTAATATTTTAAACTTTTAAAGTGAAAATAATACAATATAAAGTAGGTATGCAATAATATCGTAAATAGGCTGGTTAAACAGAATTTTATATATATATAAAAAATCCATACAATTATTATTAAATGTGCATAATGTTAATACAACTAGTTCATGGTTCCTAAGTCTCTACAGTTAGTATTTGAGACAAATAAATACCACTACTATCGTTTAATCGAAATTCATATAAATGCTTGGATAATGTAAAAGACAATTTTTGGTACTTCCGATTTTGTCAAAATTTTATATTCTACAAATTTCTACTGTTTATAAAATATTTAAATATATTGTATCCAATTTTTAAGTTTTTTACAAAATTTTTTACAAATAAAAGTAAAGAAAATATAAACTTTAAAAATATATAAACTGGCCACAGCACAAAAGAGTCAAAATATATTGAAAATTATCTTATCCTTAGAGGGATTGATATTATTGATATTATTATTATTGATATTTGTTCGGTGACAAACATCAAGGTTTTCAGATTATTATTTTTTATGATACCACAAATTTATCAGTTAATTTAGTTAAAAACTGTATCTCGTATAACTACTTTTCATTATTTTTCTTGTAATTTTTCGTTGGTTTTCCTTATTATTTGAAAAGCTATTAAGAAATTCAACAAACTTAAAACAATTATTAGATAAGTATTTTCCTATAGAATAAAAAAGAAAAAGTTGATAATCAAATATTTGAATCAACCCTTCATTATTGAATTTGAAATCATGTAAACAGATATTAAAAGTGAGAAATAAAAAATAAGAACAAATAAAAATAGAATATGCCATGATTTAATCGAAATGTTTTTTCCTTTGATCACGGTATATACGTACAAAATTTATATATTACTATAATGTACTATGTAATATAGAATATCAAAGATGCTGAGAATTCTTAGTAGGTTAACAACAGGTGACATTTTAATGTCAATAATCTGCAAAATATTAAATACAAGTTTATTTATTTACTTTTTTTTTGGACCAAGGTGATTTTACTATTAATACCATATTATACATCGATAACCAATATTATTAAATATTTTTACGATTCAATTACAGTGTTAAAACGTTAAGAGATGAGATTAAATGGTAACATTTTAAATTATCGATTAAAAAATACAGGTTTAATAGTGCATTTTTTAAGAAAGAAAATATAAATAAAAATAAAAGATTATAATTTGTATCAATATTTACGAGTATCGGAGTATATACTTTAAAAAAAATGAATGTCATTATTAACACACTTTTGTGATATCTATATCTACCTATAGTGTGTCCCAGTATTATTATGCAATTATATCCCGCCGTAAAATGTTTTAAATGGACATTTATCATTTCTAAATAATTGGTTTCTTTATTTTAATAAAAACCATTCGGGAAATAAAAATACAAATATTAATTCATATGATGTGCTGTTGGACAATTGGCTTACACAAAGAATGTTAATACTAATAGCCGCGTGTGTTATAGCAAACTATTATAGCAATCAGTAGTGTATACGGAAATAGAGAGTTTTATGAGCCATAAATACAATGAAAATGATGAATACTTCTAAATCATTAAGATCAAGTATAGTTCTATATATTATAATCAAATCATATGAAGTTGTGTGCAACTGAAGGCTATTGGTCTATTTTTTTAGTGCTATGGCACTGTTCAGTTTTATCTTTGAAAATAAAGTATGAAAATTATTATAAAAACGTATAAAATAACACTAAAATTGAAAAAATATATATCCAATAATATATTACATTATCAAACCATGTTACCTGTTAGTGGTTCAAATGCATCTACTTAAACGACTAATTACCTATTATACGTATTATGTGTATCAGCAAAGAAATTAGGACTACGTCTTACATAAATTAATGTTCAGTAAGGCTATAACGGTTACAAAAACATCCATATTAAAATATATGATAATAACAAGAAATAATCGTATAACACACTTCCAAATTTACACGATATATTAAATTTGACATTTAAATTAGATTAAACCGTTAGTATAGCTATTATATCGCGTCAGTTAGGGCAAAAGTTGGATTGACATTTTTGCGATTTTGCTTCAATATCAATTACGGCATATACGGGGATAGTGTTGAGCTTAAAGATATTTAAATATAAGCAGACAGAAAAGACGTAAAACTATATTAATTCGTTTTTATAAAAATTTGTTATTATAGAGAATTTTCATTATTTGTTCATTATAGCAGTATCTATTGTGGGGTGTAGGTATTTATCTGTAAACATACTAATTTATTATTAACTTATTATACATCAGATATAACGAGTCACAATTAAAATCAGTATAAGTAAGACTCTGCTAAACGTGAAATGCAGTAGAATATATTTCGTGTTTTTTCGACAATTTATATTTGATATACTTATAATTGCAGTTTTGTAGGTTGAGTATGATCAAATGAAATAGTAATTGAATTGAAAGACCCGTATGATATCAATTTCTCTCGTCTTATAATGTTTTAGATTTAAAAATTTAAATATGTATACAGATTGACTAATTTCATATTAATTCTATTTAAAAATAAATGATTTTAATTTTTCTTTACTCTTATTTTACTCTTTGCCCTTGAGCCATGTATTAAAAAATTAGTAAAAACATATATTTATATAATATTATAGTATTTAAATTAATTAAATAAAAAAATATAATCACATATTTCCTGGTAAAGAAATAAACTATCGAAAATCATCCACAAGAAACTATAGATTATAGGGTTTTTTTATTTACATATAATTATAAGTAAATGTACGTGTATAATGTTTAACAAGTTGCTTAAGTTGACTCTTTGTCACGATTTTCTGTTTCTGTCTATCACACGCGCAAGAATTTAGACGTTTTCTATTTCTAACGTACCAATCGATCTATTGACGCGATAAGGTCTACAAAAACTGATTTAGATTTGTTGTAAAGTCTTCTTTAGATCAACTTTCTCACATTTTTAAACTTTGTGTTTAACATAACAATAAATTATCTTTTGTTGATTTTTTTGTTTTAAATATGTTTAATTCTATTTTGTTAAATTCAGAGATATAAAATCAATCGATTATGTTGATCACACGTAAGTAAACATTAACTAAAAAAATTAATTTTTATTTCACACATGTTTTAGTGTTATCCATTTTTTGTACTACGTTCTTTTAGTACTAATGGCTATTTTTGAATAATTATTGCGTTACGCTTACAAGGTTTGATAACTGACTGAATATAATGTAACTTAATCGTGGCAATTTCTAGATTTTGTGTATGTGTGCAGTATATTCCAAATATCAAGGATCACCACTAGTAGATCTACCATCTACACCAGTAGATTGTTTAAGGGTTTTTAGGAAATCGATAATAGGGTTATAGTTTGAATTAGGTTTAAAAATGATGTATGATCTACGAAACAATTTTGTGAAGGATATTGCCAAGAAATCGGACACATAAAAGGGGTACTTCAGTTACTAGATTAATTACGAATTCTAAAACTCATAAATTGTTGTGTCTTAATTTAAAATTATGATTATTTGTGTAACATATGTTTCCGATATGATGTTCCGTGTAAATTTATAGCTACCTACATTTTTATTGATAATTAACTCATTACCATCCAATTGCATATCAATTAAAAAATACAGATAACATACTGGTTATGAGCGGAGTTCCTTATTGTTTTAATTGTATTTATTATTTTTATAAGTTTGATAAAGCAACGATAAATCAACACATTTGTGTTGAAATGAAGTCGGTGTAATATAGGTACTATACAATGCATTGTAAACATATTACATACCTAATACTTAAATGTACATACATTAAATATTTTATATTATAGACACTATAATACTAGGACTTATATCTAATACGGAGTAAAATGACATTGTAAATCTTTCAATTAAAATAACAAGTTCATAACTTCTTTTATCACATGTGAAATTGCAAAATCAATTGCAACATGAATCATTAATATCTGTTAAAACAACAATGGGGTTTTGGTATTTCGAACTTCAAATGGAATAAATAATATTGTTCTTATTTATTTTATCAAAAATAATAAGGAGTTAGTGCACAACTTTTAAGCAGTTTAATTTGAATCTACATGTTTTTATCGAATGGAATATAAATGATTGCGGAACAAAATGTATCGATAAAAATTGTCCCACATTCTTTTCTGTTTTCCCTGAAAATATGAAAACCAGCTGAGAAAATCAAAAAATTATCTTTATAAATTATACACTAAATATTGCATTTAATCTCAACAATTGTCGAGTAAAAGTTTTGGTTTAATTAAATACCAAAAAAAAAAAAAATGTTAAAAAAAAATTAAAAAAAATTCATTGTATAATCTCATTTATCATAGAATATAAAAATATGCAAGGTTATTTGGTTAGATAGATTCTTTAGTTTTTAGTTTGTATTTGTTACTGTTATACTAATTGTTTTGGAATTAAAAGGTTGCATGTGTATAATGACGTGGCTTTATTAAGATTTAAATATATTTTATTGTACAGAGATGAATTAAATTTTACCCTCTATTACAGAGTCTGTCTATAATAGTGCACTTGATTTTATGTCAGCCTGAACAGTAAGTTTATTAAGTTACTGGTAAAGTTTTCAGTAATTTCATACTTAAATCAATTAGATAATCAGAAAAAATGTGAAAAATATGTCCGTATGAATAAAGAAAATTTGAGTTGTTATGGATTCAAAATCAAATATTTTTAATTTGATAATATATTTATATTAAATACATTAATTAGGAATGATAAATTATCAAAAAAACTTAAATTAAAAATTGTATTTCATTTGATCAGATTTTTAGTAATATCACAGATAGTATATCATCTGTGATTATACTAATGATTTATTAATTTATTGATTTATTGTAAATATTGTTTATTATAAGGTTGTATATTTTATCTGATTATAATTATATAAGTATATGACTCATATATCAATTGATTGAATATAATATTTTATCATTTATTTTAAATATTATTAATACTATTATAAAATTCCTACGTTGAATATAGAAAGGTCATTACCTATATAAATATATATCAGTCAGTATATAATTTTGATCTATAACTTTATAAAATCATAGATACATATTATTTGCATTAATTTAGTAGAACAATATTTTCGAACTGTTAATTATAAACATATGTAACGATTAACAAAGGCATAATGTTAAACACATTACACTATAATAACATTTTTAATTTCAAATAATATGTATTGTTATTTGAATAAATTTAAAAAAAACAACAACTAGGGAAGTCTTCGAAGTTCTTTAATATTTTTTTAGGAAATACAGCATTTTTATTTTAAATTAAATTATTTATCAATCGTTTATTGTTTTGCATGAATTTTGTTTATTTTTCCGGTTTTTAATTATAAGAAATGAAGACAATGATACTATATGATATATTCTTTTATGTATTAAGTCTGGATGCATTGTTGTTATTATTTTTTATTTATAATCTAGTTACAATGTATGAAAAACATTAAACAAGTACTAATAGTGAAATGAATATAAATTAATTACGTAAATATTATAGAAAACAAAATTTGCATACTTTAAACGATCAAATACAATTAATTGAGGAGATTTTTTTACTACAAGACTATATAACTGTAATCATATGAATTGAAGATTATTAAATAGAAAACTCGTTTTATAATAATTTATTTATAACAGTTTGTAATGAGTGCCCTTGAAGTTTTAGTTGATTTTAATCGAATTTTATTCATGATATCATTAAAAAATTGTATTTAGACCTGATTGGAAAAGGTAATACAGAAATTATACGGGTATATTTTATGAAGAACTGATTTTCTTAAGCATCTACAAAGTTTGACCTTGAAGTATGATCAACGAGAAAACAACTAAATAAGTATTATTTAAATAAAAATGACTTAATTGTGCATGACGGCTGGTTGTAGGTAATTTAAGTAAGCAATATATATTCGTTTTTAAACAACATAGTACGGTTGTTTATACTACCTACATGCTAGCAAAATATTTCCATCGACAACATTGTTAAATTAATAAATATATTAATAGATTACTGATAGGTACGTACAACTTTATAACTCTATACTAGTAATACCATTATAGTTGACTGACATTAAAATTTGCAATCGTAATGTTTTTTGGTGACTATAACGCTGGGCATTTTTTGGCTACTACCAGATCGTATAGTAAGTATAGTATGACAATATTACAATGTTCAATTATATGAGTACTAGTTACCAAATGTTAAATGTTTAATTGCATACGCAAATCTAATATTGTGTATATAGTGCCTTAGTGGTATTAGTTTCAAAATAATTTTAGCTATTAATAAGTTGAATATTGAAATTCTAAATCCTATCTCTCTGAAGATTGAAAACTTAATACGAGGTTGTATTCATAAAAGACAATTTTAAAATCGAAATTAAATAATGGGTTTTCTACGTATTTGAATCACAATAAATTGTATTGTTTAAGTAATATAATTCGAATAAAGAACCGAAGTATTTTTTTGTTTTAAGAATTTATAATTAGGTAAATATATAAATAAAACTACATCAACAATATTGTAAACACATATAAAATAATATCCAAAAAATTGTAATGTGTGTAGTATATTATTATAATAATAATCTAGGTATACCAAGTTTCGTTTTGGTCTAATTTTCAAATTTATCTATTGTATCAAATTTTGAAAATAACTTTGGCTATCAAAATAAATATCAAAAGAAGATAAAATATTCTTGGTTCACAAAAAGACAAATTTACGAATATCAGTTTACGTTAATGAATAAAACTAAAGTAAGTACACATTATTGAACTGTTTTCAATGTTAAGGTCAACAAAGTACGTAAATATCGCATGCTATTTACAATACTAACACGTATCAATTGTATTATACGAAAGCATAACTCTTGCATTATAAAATAGATACCTAGATATAAAATACAATTTAAAAAAACTGAAGAGAGCTCGCTCTGCTGAACAGTATAGATGGAATGCATCCCGATCATAGAGTAGGTCATTATGTAAATGTATTAAAGTCGAATATAATGATAGCAATCATTGAATCATTGTATAGGAAAAATGATTCTGACCGGAGATGATTTGTTAGTCTAGAATATATATATTAAATTATATTTAAATTGTAATATTATGTTAATATATATGCTCTTCCAACAGTTATAAAAAATAGTTGTGTCCATGTATTTTTTTTATATTTTTTATTTTTTGAAAGAACAACCTATGCGAAATCTCCTATTGAATTTTCAAGTACTTAGTCCAAATGTTTTTTTTTATCAAAAATGTTTAAAAAAAATCGAATATTTCAAATATCTATAAATGGATAAAAAAAATTCAAAATATGTGCTTCGAAAACTAAACCGAGTATAGACAATGCTAATATTAACATTTGGGACCAATTTACGGTTTTTCGTTTTTGAGTTAAGACAAAATAAAAAATAAAATTGGTTTTGTCTAAAAATTGCTGTTTTCCGTAACTTTTTTGGGCTTTTGCCCTATGCCTTTTTCTTCCCCCTCCCTCAAAAAATAAGTTTCAACTAGATTCACTTTTCATGTAGAGAAGTTGATGTATAAGAAAATTGAAGCATTTTTACTTCTCCGAAACGTGATGACATACAAAAGAAAAAAGAACAGGTGGGCCTCGCTTTGCTGTACAGTTGGGGGTGGAGTGCATCTCGTTTATAAGATAGGTCATTATTACAATGGATTTGTTAAATTTGAATGCAATGATAGATATCATTGTATACGAATAACGATTCTGAATGGAGTTAATATGTTTGTCTAAAATGTGTATATAATAA
>JAIPRK010000106.1:306673-394664 GCA_025469195.1 Chaitophorus viminalis | reverse complement strand
TTTTAGACAAACATATTAACTCCGTTCAGAATCGTTATTCGTATACAATGATATCTATCATTGCATTCAAATTTAACAAATCCATTGTAATAATGACCTATCATATAAACGAGGTACACTCCACCCCAACTGTACAGCAAAGTCAGGCCCACCCGTTCTTTTTTTTTTTTTGAAATATCGACAAATAAAATTTGGCTGGCCCAAAAATTGAATATTTAATACAAGGTTTATTATAAGTTATACTTTTCGTTATGACAAAAAATCCGAAAATCGTTTAGCACAAATTAATATAAGCTTCTAAAGTTAAAATTTTTATGAAATATGTCAAAATAGCGATAATTTGTAAGTTATTCTATAGATGAAAATTCATAAAGTTTTTGGTATTTATATTTAGGGTTCAAAATATTTACATAATGTTATCCATAAGTTATTTAATAGTAATAAGTATTCAAATAATTATAAAAAAATTTCTATCGGACCTCCAAAAAAAAATGTTACGACCGTTTGAAATTTAAATTTTTATGAAGTGACTTATAGGCATTTGAAATATTCGATTTTTTTTAATTATTTTTTTATAATTGTTGATAACAAAATGTATCTGGGACAAATACTTGAAAATTAATAGAAATTTCCACAAAAGTTGTTCTTACTGTTGTTCAAAAATTATTTAATTCCATTGGCACAATTTTTTTTATAAGCATTTAAAGAGCAAATATTGACATAATATTACAATTTAAATATGACATAGCATATTATATATATGTGTATAGGTATGTACTTATTCTATACTATAACAAATTATCTCCATTCAGAATTGTTTTTCGTACGTATAATGATACCTATCATTGCATTTAGATTTAATACATTAATTATTATAAAATATTCTATCCTATGAACGAGGTCCTCTCCAATAATGCAAAGCGAGTCCCCGTCCGGTTTTTTTTTCCTATTCATATTAATTATTATGTGTGTATAATGTATATTGTTAATAAATATTTCTATTTTAAGTAGCTTACCTAATATGGAGTATTAAAAGCATATCAATATACCCGCATGTGTTGTCTCCGTCTTACAAATGTACAACATAGCAAATCTGCGTTCAGTAAAAATAATGTTATGTTGTTAGCTTTAACATTAGAGTAATTTGACATTATCGAACTTAAAGGGAAGTATATCATCTGTGATGTCTTCTTGAATGGTTTTTACGAAGTCTTAATTTTTATGCGAGATATGAGTTTTTTTAAACAGTAAATTCTACATAGCCATAACTCGCTTGAAATTAAAATTTCGTAAAAAACCTTTGTGTGTACTATATAATATATACGATATACCTACCCCAGATTAAATGCTTCCCCTAGGAAGAGAGAAATTTATTTAAAACCAGACGAAAGTGAGGTGATTAGTGGAATAACGATGCTTTTTAATTAATTGGATATTATAAAAAATAACCAAAAGATAAGGCTGGTGGTCGTTGATTTAGGCCCAGGCACCGGCAACCCGCGGCCCTCGGAACTTTTTGCTGCGGCCCTCGGAATTTTTTGCTGCAGCCCTCCAAGTATATTTCATGGTGTTTAAAATTTCAATTTTAATAATTATTTTTAAACTTTTAAATTTTCTCTACTAATGTGTTTAATTAAAAATTAGTTTATAAGGATAACAGCAATGTTAACCTCATAATATGATTGATGCTGTGTGTAAATATATTAGTATTAAATGTTAAAATTATATTTTTTAATATTTTGATTTTGTATGCGGCCCTCCATAAAAAACTAAAACAAATTACGGCCCGCGTAGGTAAAAAGGTTGCCGACCACTGATTTAGGTGATTGGTTATCGGCATATTATTTTGTTTGTTTGTGAGTGGAACGTCTGGATTTTTATAGATTGCATATACGATTGACTGGTTGAGGAATGAAGGGGTATTTTCGTTTCAATTTTATTGGAAGTAGTGGTGAGCTTTTTGTAAACCGAACATCCTCTATAATCTATATAATGCTGAATGAGATGCACAAAGAGCGAACTTGGCTGGTAAAGTGTAATCTTTGGGACACTCAGACTCAATCGATGAGTGCGTCCTTCAGTGTTCACTCTTCACCACATTAGACGCAACGAGAACCACGGTGACAGTATTTATATGTGCGATCGTATTTATACGATTAGCAGTACTTAATAGTGTGGCGGTAGGCCGCGCCTATTATGATGTTTCTTGATAATTACGCTCGTATTGGATCATTGTGTTATGCAAAGTAATATAAATATTTTAAGGTACAAGGTCCGCAAAAAATAAAGGAAGAGGACATTTTTATTCACATTATACGCTTTACATTTTTCGAATAAGAGCGCAGAAATACTTAATTACTTAAAATATAATATAGTTCATACCCCGATGAAAGATGTATAAGAGGGATATAATAATTAATATATAAAAACTATAAACATAGATACAGCGGATTTATGTGCAATGCGCTTTAAAACTACACATCTGATTTTGATTTTGTTCATGTGTGTGATTTGGTTCAACTTAAAATATAGGACAGTTCATATCTCGGTTAAATATTTATACGAGAGAAAAAGGAAGAGAGAGTGAAAGAGAGGAAAATAATCTTCTGTTTGATCTTGGAATAGTATGCGTCTGATGTTGTGTTATAATTATAACTAAAAAAATTAACTAATAATTTTGATTTTGCGGCAATAACCGACAACAGGTGAGGGGAAATCGTGCACCGTGAACGTTCCCGACTCAATACAATTGTATATCGAGAATATTCGAGAGTCAAATAATAGACAATATCATTATGTAGTAATCACCCACAATAAATATCACGGCACTACGTAAAATTTAATGTTCATGTTATTAATTTAATATTGTAAATAATTTAGTATAGCGTTGACGCGTTGTCATTAATTCAACGTATTATATATAACAGCCACAGCAACGCGTACCATAACAGTTCAACAATAAGTACTGCTATTGCTATTATATATGCAATAAAATTCATCTTCATAATATATACTTATTTTTACGCACCTGTTGGTATTGTATAATATGCTTTTGGTATTAATTATGGTTGAAATTTACGTAGCCATAAAGCCATAGGTAACACAATATATAATAATAAATAGACATACCACATACCTACTAGTTACTACCCATGTCCTATAGGCTATAGGTATCAGTGTTTCCAACTTATTTGGTGTGACGATCCTTTATTTTACTTATTAAAGCGTAATGTACTTATTAAAACTTCAAAATTATAGAAAAAAAAGTTGAAGTAATAAGCATAATATCATTTTATTATTAGATGTATGGACAATTTTATACTTAATATGACTGTAGATTGTGAATATTGGTATTGGATGGATTTATCAAGTAAAAACCGAAACGTTGACGTGTTCGAAAGTTTATTACGTGTAACACCAGAAGTTTGGACTAGTTAGTTAGTAATTAGTTGATTCATTGTTCATACAAACAATAATAATATAGTGTAAGTGTTAAATGTAGGTATTCGCTCATTTTATGGCTTATAATATTTATTAGAATTATTAGAATATAACATTATAATTTATAATCAACATTCAATATAATTGTGTCGACCACTAATACCGGTTTGGGACTATGTTATTTTGATTCTAATAATTAACTTCTTCAATACCATCTCTTACGGCTTAATTTTTATAGTGTTTTTGTCCTGTATCGTATGTCGTATAGTTAGTGCTACTAAGAAGTTTATAGTACCTCGAAGTTCCTATGAAGTTTTTTTAAAGTTTAATTGTGGTGTAACTTCGTGATCGTACGTCAGGTGATGTACGATCAGCTGAAATGTGGTTATTCTATGGTATCACCGTTTTATAGTGTTATCACAAGGCTTATTTTTTATTTTTCGTGTTATAAAACAAAAACCAGCCTTTGAGCGAATGGTGGCGTTGCCTGTACGACATATTTGTACTTTAAAACTGCCGTAAAAATTATAATATTTATATTTAATTTATAATATTATATTTTTTTATAGTAACAGAAAACTGTGCAAGTTGTCACCTTATCTTCTCTACATCGTGCTGTGGTAATATGGTATTATGTGGTATCGTACTTATCACATACAATGAATCATTAATATTTGATAATAATATGTAGATGCTTTATGCTTATTTCATATTTGTTTTATTGCTTACTTATAATTTTAACATTGAACATCGGGTTCTAGTTGATTCTAAAAAAATACCGTTCATCTAATTAACGGAAAATGGACGTTGAAGACGTTTTAAACGATGTCGTCTCAATGGATGACCTTAAGGTTAGTAAGCTGTCAGTATTCTATTTTTTTATTTACCTTATGTTAAGTTATGGTCGTAGGGTTTTTTGCTTATAGACCGACACATTGGTTAAAATTGAGACTAGATTTTTCATCTCGTGCATGTAAGATGATGATGCATTTTCTTATTTATTTATTCAGTTCTGTGTAATGCGTTGCTCTCTTGTAGATGTAATGGAAGTAAAATCTTTAGTAGATCTAAAACTTGACCACCAACGACATTGTGTCAACTATAATAGTATCAAAGAATAGAATAAATATATTTTGAATCTTGATCTAAGTCTGACTTAAGTTGTAAGGTGTTTTTAAATGCATACATACAAACAAATAAAATACTAATGACTATTTAAAAAAAAAAAAAACTAATATCTCACATCAGTATATGTTCAAGGTTATATGAAATATCGTAATTTTTTCTGCGTTATATTCATTTATATCAGCATTTTTATTTTAATTTTCAGAAATTTGAAAATGAATATCATAAACAACTTGCGACGGGAACTGTTTCTCAAGAAACAAAATTTCATTATGCTTGGTGTTTAGTGCGAAGTAATTATCCGGCAGATATCAGGAAAGGACTCATATTAATGGAACAATTGATCAAACACGAAGCTAATGATAACGATGCCAAACGAAATTACCTTTATTACTTAGCTCTAGGAAATTCTAGAATTAAAGTAAGTATTATGTGTGAGTTATAAAAATTTAAATAATTTTATGGAAATAATAATATGTTTTTATACTGTGTACATTGTATGTACTTAATAATTTAATCTAAATATACACTGATAAGAACTGATAATAATTATTATAATTAAAATTTTCTAATTATTAATAATTAATATTGGGTTACTTTTTAATTACTATGTGTTAATATTTATTCCATAAAATTTATTGTTATATTATTATTGAAAATAATTATTAGTTACCTACTTAATATGAAAAGTATTTGAACTATTATAAAACTGAGAAAGTAATTTTTCTCAATTTCAAAATGTATGAATTGTTTGTTTATATTATAATCGGTAGTACTTACTAATTATTTACTTTTCAACTAAAATTATAATAAGTTCTTAACCCTACATGGTCTTTAAAATAAAATATATAATTTAGAAAATGGAGGAATATTGAGTATTTAAAGTTTACTTCTATACTTTTATACGAATGTTGCATATTTTTTAATGCTAAATATAATAATAAAAAACTAGTGATGAGTTGAACCTGGTTTTTAGGTGTCGAACCGAACATTGTCAAAGTATTACAAACCCAAACCAAATCAAACTTATAATTATTCAAACAAACAAATTTTTAAAATTTATATCATTCTACATTTTGAACTCATCAATTTATTTTAGATTGTTTGATTAAGAATATTTTCAAATTCAAATCTCAAACATGCTTAAATAGTAAATATTTGTAATGGTTCAATCTTTCACTTTGAATTTTGATCGGTTCGAAATTAGAACAGTTCTACTTCACTATAAAAAACCCCAAAATCATTTACCCATGTGTAAATATAATATATTATGATGTTTTTTTAAATAAAAATATTGTAATATTATTTTACCGCGCTGAGCGGTTAACACGGTTTTATTATGCCATTATAAAACACAAGTTTTATTATGGCAGACATCTGACCTAACCATACTAGCTAAATGATCTAAATGTTGTTTGTTACTGCTTATGCCACAATTATTTTGGTTATTTTTTTATGATGAACTTATTATTACAATTGTTTAACATGAAGTATTCATTTTAATTAATTTAATGTTTTTAGGAATACAGTACAGCTTTACAATTTATCAAAGCCTTTTTACACATGCAACCTCAAAATATGCAAGCACAAAACTTAATGGTTACTATTCAAAAGAAAATGGAAGCTGGTATGATTTAAAGATAATACCAATTATAACAATTTTGATTATGTGATATTATTTAGTAGTATGATTAACATTTTGTGGTCCTGGTAGTATGTTGGTTAATATGTTGTATAACATATTGAATGATAATATGATCCTTTTTTACTAATCCCTTCTATGTTTTTTATTAATTTCTTCGGTAAATTCAAAAGTAGATGTGGAATTTATCAGTATAGCATTTTTATGTTCCAATTTTTAAAAATTTTATTTAATTTAAAAATTCTACTATCCTCCATTTTTTGGGAAATAATTGGATTTTTTTAGTAATTAGTAGAACTTAAATTGATTTTATATGTTTAATTATAATTTGTTAACTATTTCAGATGCACATAAAGGAATGGCAGTTGCTGGAGCCTTGGCATTAGGTATTAGTGCTGTTGTTGGAATTGGATTTGCATTGGCAAAGGGCATGAAAAAGTGATCATTCCATTATGTTAATTCTTCTGAAAACTATTCCTGTATATATTCCAAAGTGTTTTTATTGATTTAAGCTTAAGATTATTACCTGATTATAATTCAAAAGTTTAATATGAACGCACCACAGAAAAAATATCTTTTAAATAATTACAGCTAGAAACACATTTTTTAAAAAATGTGAATTATATATAGTAATCAAGGTAAAATTGTGTTATTGTACCTAAAGCTAAATTGAATTTTTCATATGTTTAATATTTATCTATTCAATTTAAACCATTATATTTTATGTTCATATTACATATATATAATAGCTATAAATTTTATACACACATATGTGTGTATTTTATAATTAATTGCAAATTATAGTCTTACAACATTCAATTTTATAATATATATTTGAAAAATTGAAATAAATATTTTATTTGATTTAGAGTTTTATTCAGTTTTTTGTAAAGAATAAATTAGTAAAGTATTTTATTATGTGTATATATGATATACAGTGTGTGATTAATTAAAAACTACAATTATTTCATAGGATACTTGATTGATTTTTAGAAATGAAATCTAGTAAATCAATATTTTTATAATTTACAACCACATATTTTTGAAAAAAATCATATTTAATACAAAACTGATTTTTAAGTAGGCGATTCTATTTATTTTACAATCATTTTAGATTCTGAGTAAAGTGAGGAATATATTGGGATAATAAACAAAACTAAACATATAAATTTTAATATTTGTAAGTATAGTTTTACTTTAATATTCATATATTAAGTATATTAAAAAAAGTAATATGAATTCGATAATATGTAGGGATCAAATGAAAATTCAAACTACTTTCTTAATTTCCAGAACCATGTTTTTATAAACAAAAGTTCAAGATCTTCAATATGTTCTACCCATGTCCCATATAGTGGGAGAAAAATAATTTGATTTCATCATGACTTTAATTCAATTAAGATATCAGGTTAATTTAATAAAATTCTAAATTATGTTCAATTCCATTTAATTGGCTCCTGCTACAAAAAAATATGGCAGTATTTGTTTAAAAAAAATTACAGAAAGAAATGTAAGTATACACAAAGATTTGACAGTTGAATGCAGATATGTAAATAAAATTAAAGATAATCTACTTTTGAAACACTCAAATATTAGAAAACTACCTACATAATATTCAAAATATAATTTTTAATATTAATTTGGCTAACATGTGTTGTGAATTTGTGATATAAAAATACCAGATGAAAACAGAAAATACATAAAGACAACTTTCCAAGATTGTCTAAAGAATACAAACAGCATCAATCTACAAGCATTTATTTCTAATACTCCTTACACAGTGTACTGTCTACATCAAGTGATTCTACTTACTTACAGATAGTAATAGACAATCGTATATCTTAGATATTTTATTGAGTTCTACTCAGATTCAGTTCACTCCCCAGTAAATATATCAATTAATATTTTGTCATCACAATTTTATTAGTCCAACAATTCATTAACTAAATGCAAACCTAACTTTCTCTATTCAAATAAATACAAATTTAATAATACTAAAAATTTAAATTCTATCTTAACTGCTGAACATACGGCCGAACATCTAACTGTAGTCATCACAGAAGACAGAATCCGTACACGCTTATTCTAAATTCGGTACCTACATTGTGGGTTATCGCGACTACCTTGGTGTCAAACGCACGCTGCAATACACGTACCTATTTATAATAATTATAATACGTAAAATTCATAAAAAGAAGGTAAATATGTTACCTATTACCTACTTATTAGTTATCATGTCAATTTAATTAGTTTTAACAGTTTAATAATCAATTTGTGGAGGCCAATGTTTTGCAATACAATGAAGTAACACGTTGAACTGGTCTTTATTATAAGTAATTCTCCACATAAATTTCACCAAGTATGACTTTAATGGTGTTTTACTGTACGGTATTATATTTTACAAATAATTATTACATTTTCGTAGAAAATCGTATAGGTATGTATCATTTACTATCTATGCAACATTGCAGCAACAAAGGCACACAACGTAATATAACCACGGTGTATAAATGACATCAATGACTCGATAACAACATATTATAATAATATTTTTCCTAAATTCATAATTATGATTTTAAATTATTACCCACCTACCCAATGGCAACCTACCAAAAAATCCGAGAGGCGAAAAAATATAATTATTTTAAATTAACTAATTATTTAATTATTATTTTATTGTTTGTTTAATGTAAATATTGTAATTATAATGTAAAATTGAATGATAATAAAATTTAAAAAATAAAGGTATGTAAAATGTTGTAGAGTTTATAAAATGAAATCTAAGCGATGTTTGTTACAGATTAAATGATTATTCAATTTTGACAAACATTTTAATGTTTTAAATGTATTTGATGTATATTTTCGTGCAAGAACTTACAAATATGAAGTATTAGATGTCTTTTTTCGTGTCGAAACTTATACACTGGTATAATTTTTTCGTGTCGTAACTTACGTATAAATACCAATGAGTGATTTTTACCGCCCTTTTCTCATGCATGTGGGAACTTAAATTCACACAGAAAATATAGGTACTTTGCTATCATTATGAAAACGCATCTTATTATTATAATTACTTTAATTTATTTAGACAAGCTGGTCGAATTAACAGTAAAAGTTTTCATCATTTTTTTTTAGAATATATTATGAAATCAGTTTTAAAATCATAAATTCCTTGCCATTTTCCCAACCTTTCAGGAATTAATTTTTGTTAGCTTAAATTTTATTATTTTTAAACATATAAATGCTGGTTCAGTTTAAATTCAGGTGAAAAAATCAAAATGAATCGGCATAGTATTTAACCGAAAATATTAAGTTATCTTAAAGCGGTTAATAGGTCCGAAAACGATGATTAAAAAAAAATTACCGTGGACAACCAAATATTCATATTAACGAGGTGAAAAAAACCATTTGCTACTGCGTCAAATACGTCATACGTACATATTATACATCGTCATCCTGCGTGATACAACACACAAACTCATATTTATTTTACATATAGCATTATAAATTGTATAATGAGAAGAAATAAAACAGTATAAAAATTCTTGAAATAATGATTCACGAAAAGGACAAATGATCGACTATGACTGAACAATTTTTATTTTTTCCTATATCATACCTATTATATACAACACGGTTGATTTACTAATGGCATCCACTCGTCACGTTTTTCACCTGAGCCAATGAAATCAATACGTCAATAGCAGTGGGTTTGATCATCCAAATTATTTCACTCCCACTAGTTTAGTATTGCGGTGGTGTGTTACCGAGGTTCGTGATATTTTTTGACGCCGTCTATAAACAAAGAATGGGGAAACAATACATTATTATTATTATTGTTATGTTTGACGCGTATGATATGAGAGGAATAAGGGTTAAATATGGAAGTATATATGACTCGTTTACTGGATGTGTTTATAGTTTATACTAATTCTGTAAATCAAGGATAACGTGTTGAGAGACAAAAGCGAACCTAACCAAGTACCTACTACAATTAAAAATGCTCACCTTTTTTCTATTTGTTTATTGCATTGTGCCGATGCTGTTTTGTCAGAAGTAAAATTGTCCCTGGGCCATAGAATTCATACAAATACATATTTGTTCAACTGACAATATCAGAGAAAACGCTAGATATGAGGATGTAATTGTGCATTTTGTTGTGCAGGTCGTGGGTCTTGCGGTTATTCTGTGCTTTTGTATAGGTAGTATTTTAGGAAGTATAAAACAATTGTATTGTTTTATACTTATACATATATATTTTTATCGGTTATTTTTGGTTAGTGTAATACCATTTTTAAGCCTTTGGAAATTATTATTTTTTTGTAACCTTGAATAGGTTTCCATTTTATCTCAATAAAAATAATTAATGGCTAAATGACGTAAAGAGGTTATTGTTAAATAATTCGAGTTGAAAAGGAAATGTATACATTTATACGCTGTATATTATAGATGTTTCATTAATATATTTAATATTTTTTCTTAAACAAAATGTCGTGGTTTTGTAGGTAGATTAGGCATTTAATGATGTTATAAGTAGATACCTAGTAAAATAATTGGTACTTTTATGTATAATATAATACCTACTAATATTAAATAATAAGGAAATATATTGTTTAAGATAATGAAAGCTAATTGAAGACAACATTTTGAATAAATAAATACATTAACATAAAATATAATATAAAACATAAATTCGATTATTATATCTATATACATAAATTAAAAGATATAAGATAATTTGTAGGGCACAATTTCCTTTTTATGTTCAATGTAAGAAAGAACAAGTTAGTTATAAAATTCAAATTATTCGTTTTAAAACATATAGTATAACTAACTATATATGAAATTTAAATATTTTATCCCAATGATATATATTATTCCTCCCAATCATAAAACATCATGTAATTTTATTGTTTTTTAAGTTAAAATAATGAATAATGATTATTCATTTTTATAAATATAAACTAATCAATCCGACCTCTTTCGATCAGAATAGTTTTTCATTTTTTGATTGAAATACGGCAATTTCAATTATCATTCACCCAACGCTATATAACTCGCCCTACCATGGAGCCTCAACTGACCTAGGAGTCTCGCCCTTTTTTTAATTACAATTAGTCATTCATTTTTACTTTTATAGGCAGTTAAATTGAAAAAATGTCCTCAGAAACTGTTGATTAATTTCTGGCTTTCTGGTAATAATAGTTATACAATTTATGGCTATATATTAATTATTTGTAATCTTACCATTTATATTTTTAAATTATAATGACATTTGATAGATAAATAATATTTAAATTATAAATTATGTTAATTTAATAACAGATTATTATGTTATTTAATCGATTATTATAGTATACCTATATTCTAAAAATTCGTTTTACATTATTACTATTTCGTATTTCAATCAAAATACATATACATAGAGGCTGAACAAGTTTATATATAAAGTAATAATATTTTTCTAGCGTATTCATTGTTATCTACTTGTAAATCTATAAACCCTCTCATTAATGACTTATATTTAAAACTACTGGGAAGTTATTTGTCCTTGTTATTTATTGCATGGAGACTTAAAAGTTAAAAAGAACTGGTGTATTGACCCTTTACATAAATTATATTATAAGTATTACACTTACACTACTTATAAAAATATAACACGACTAGGGCCCAGGTATGAAACTCTGTCCCGCTGCCCGACCCTGTTTATTGTTTGTAAATTATAACTTATAACATAAACTACTTGCACGTTTAGTCATTATATCTATGAAGGTTTTATTAATTTCCTCTTAAGTATCTAAATCGTAGAATAAAATACTTTAAATATTTGTAAAATACTATAATATGTTTAATATTATGTCCTATAATTAAACTAGATATTGTGTTTTATAAATTTATAATATCACATTGCGGGTGCAATTAGGTATTCGCGTATGCGCTATAAATACGCTAAATGTATTATGTATATAGCTTATAATGTTTACATAATAACTATATGCTATATAGTAATTATTGAAGAACGTAATTGATTGAACGTATACCTCTATTATGAGTGGATTGCTCTGCGTGTCTATAAATACTTCAAGTACCTAATTCAATAAACATCACTCGCATGCATAGACGTAAATATTACAAGTAATATTATACATACATATTGCAGTTTCGGGGGTAGTATTATTGTAACGGAAAAAGTGCAGTGAGGGGTTGGCCTGGCGCGTGCGACGATGGCGGCGGTGGCGGCGGCGGTTGCGGTACACGCAGCAGTTGACTTTCGGATCATCGATCCGTCGCGCGAACTTTTCCCCCGCGTTGACCCGCCACCGTACACTCACGTACGTGTACGCGCACACACCACACACGAGCGGGCGCGCAGAAAATATGAACAATTAAAAAAAAAATGGAAAAAAAAATGCCGCAATGACCTTTTGCTGGCAGACACGATCGCTGTGTCATCTCCCCCCCCCCCCCGGCCGCACATTCGCCGTCATGTATTATAATCCTGCGACTATAGACGCGTACGGAAAGCACGGGCACCGCACCGTGTCCTGCTGCAGTGTACGCATTATTATTATTATTATTATTACTCATCCTGTGGGTCCTGCGCCGCCGCAGCCGGTCTTTATGTTCGCAATCAGTGCAGTCAGCGATAGTAAACAATTGACACGAGGACTGTGTGTACACGCGTATATATTATAATAGTATACATATAACAGTAGCACGGTACTCATATACATGATACGTATTATGTACACGAGGTAGATGCCATCGACTTTTTCTTATTTCTAAACGATTTTTTCAAATCAATCATAATAATTAATAACAACAACAACACGATTTATTGTACTCTACATATAGTTTATATGTGTGATAACAGATGATTATAATTTATAATATAATATGTTATATATACCACCGTTATTGGTATACTATTTATATTAGATATCTTATTAGGATTCTTCTATTCGTATCCATAAAGCAGGAATATATAATATATAAATTATAATATATATATATATATATATATATATATAATATTTTTGGACGTTTCGTTTATCAACGGTTATTTGTTTATAGATACAAAAAATAATTTTATATTTCAATTATCAACAATGCAGTTGACTTATACATGGCACTCGCGATTGATTTTATTGATATATAATGTTAGCAGATAGCAAATATGCTTTTTAATAATAATTACACGTCCTCCTATAAAATAACTATACTAAGAAAAAGTATATTATGAAAAGTGTAAACCAAATAATTTTTAACAATTTGTTCCTTCGTATGGTACAATAAAGTGTAAAATCTAACCACCTGCATTTTGATTTTGCATGCATGGTAAATTCAGCATGTTTTTGACAAAAGTCAAAATTGCCTTCTTCTTAACATGTATTCTTTTGTGACCAATTGTGTAAACCTATTCAATAAAAATGTTGGACAAGATTTAAACCCTTTATGCTTATAGGTTTAGTATAATATGATTGAGATGTTGTATTGTGTATTGTATATAATACATAAAAATGCTGAAATGTAGGAATTACAGGTGATTATATTGTAGTAGGGTGTAGGTATAATAATAATAATAATATAACAATAGACAGAGGGTGCCAAAGAAGGACAGTCGATAATAATCTGTTCTGTTGCAGGTCGCCACCGCAGGATATAGCATACCCTAAACCGTAAATCACATTTTACGTGGGGCATGCCCGTCGTATAATGCACATGCCGTGCAGGGTCTTGGCTGGTTTTTTGATAGTAATCTTATTAAAAACCCTTCTCAGAAAACAAAAAATAACCACGGATAAAAATCGAATATAAATTTAGGCGTCTGTACTGTGCAACGCTGTCGGAATTCAAATTGGTAACCAAATCATATATTGTGTATTATATACATTCGTAGCACGTGTATAATTTGATCGTGTATACATTCTCAATCTCGTATCACCGTTACATGTAATTGCCGCTTCTTTATAGCGTAGTAATTGCTGATGTCATTCAAACTAATTGTTTCTTGGACTCTGGTGAAGATGTCGGTAGAATTAGCGTGTATATACTATTATAGAAGTTATTTCTATATTAATTATTACTATATTACTATAAATATTTCATTTCCGACAGACTACAAATCTCTGTCTATGCTATAGTCGAGACAAATGATTTCATGTGGAAAATGGTTAGGTATTATTATTATTATTATTATTATTATTATTATTATTATTAAAACACTTGAATGTCAATCCACAAAAATGTAAACAAAATGTATTCCATTGTGTTTGGAATTGGCTGACGTGATTCGGATATGAGTAGGCATTAGTTAACAAGAGTTACCACCAATTTATTATAATGTTCATAGGATTTAGTATTCATCGGATATTATTATACGGTAGAGATAACCGGTAGCTGAAGTGATTATTTAGAGTTGAGTAACATTATAGAAATATGAGTTGATTCGTAAACCTTTGTGTAATACGTATACTGGTGTAGTGTAGGTATACGTATATCTATTAATATTATTGTACTAGTACTTAAAAATAATCAATCTTATTAATTACTCTTAACATTACTTATATTAAATTAATTCGAAGTAACTACATGAAAAATATCCTGGTGTTCAATGTGGTCTACACAATTTTATTATTTTGTAAGAGTATGAAAAGTTTGTGTGAATATAATTACAATGATATAAATAGTGCAATAGGCAAAACAGTTTAAAGCTCCTTTTAATGTTATAAAAAATAGGTGGAGATGTCTGGTGCATTGTTAATTTTTTCTAACTGATAATATTTCTAACATGATAACTACAAATAATTTTATACCCAGTTTTTACAATTTAATTTTTATAGAAAAATTTTGTATTTTGTTGTTTTATTGAAAACAGTGCCTTAGGCAATTGTCTGAATCGTCTTGCCTTTACGCAATAAATTATCTTAATATAAAGTATAGTAGATATTTCTTAAACATTATACTTAAATTTGTGTATTTAATTAAGACAATTAAGTCATATATGTATATTCAACTTATAATTGTTAATTCAAGACAGATATAGGTATTTAATAATACACACCAAAATTCGAAGTATAATAAAAACGTATATAACACTTTTGATTTAAAATTAATTTATGATAAAAAAAAAGAAATGAGCGAAAGTGGAAAGTGTTATATACAAGCTTAATCGAAATTGTTGACGTTAATGCATTATCATGTGAAGTCGATCGTTTAATTTAAAATGGAATTGATTTATATCAACTGCGATTACGATAAAATTAAATTAAAACTTCATCATATTCTATAAATAAAAAAATGTAAGAGTAATGTCGTTAATAATCAATAAAAGTCAAAAGAGTAATACTAACTACTGAGGGTAAAATTTTATTTTATATTAATGCTTTATGGTTGATGGCGTTGATGCATATTGGTTAATGATTAGTACTGTTAGTAGGTTATTGCAGTGAAACGTATTTTATGAATATAATAATAATAATTAATAATGCTCAATCTAAATTAAATTTGGATTACAAATTTTACCAATTTGGTAGTATATATAGATATTTAAGAATAATGTATTTATCCACATTGTTAACTTTATAAAAGAGATAATTTAATTTAGATTAACCAATATATATTAAAACAAAATTTCGTTTATTAAAAACACAAAAGTTAGTTTTATTTCTTAAATAATTTCCATTTCTCATTAATTTCCTTTTCAGCGCCATTATTTTTGACACCTAGCCCAAGTCTAGTTGTTTTACACTGTTCGTAATCCATCATTGAAATTTGAGATCCATTTATTATTTAAGGCTTTTTCGTGTTGACATAACATACAACCCTAATTAACGTCAGAGCTGTCGGGATTTCTTCTGAATACGAAGGGTGCCAAGATAAGTCTGTTGTGCATGTGTTGGTTAAAAAAAATGAGGTAGAGAAGTATAATAACTGCGGTTGGTTTTACACAATTTTAATCGTAAGCAATAGGTAGTACTATATAATCTATATTATATGCAGGATATATATATTGCATATTACAAAGTATCACACATTTCTTAAAGTTGTAAGCATTAATTAATAATATTTGATAATTTGGTAATCTAATGCTGATGAACTATCAGTAATGATAATTATATTAAATATCGGATTATTTAATTTAAATTGTAGATATATTATTTATTATGTTTTAAATTTTTAATTTAAGCTTAGGTACTATATAGCCTTAGTAAAATTATTATTTATTTTTAATAAAAAATTTATAAAGTATTATAATCAACTTGTAAGTTATTAAGTAAACATCTTAATTTTGTAATATTTTTGTTGTATACTATTTTATCAAATGTCTGAATAAATACAAAATTATACTTTTTTATATAAATCTAACAATAAAATAATAATACTAGTTATTTTAAAAAGCATTTAAAGCTTATTGATATAATATAAATTATAATATAGAGATATCAATAAGTACTATGTGCAAAATATTTAAACGACTCTTATTTTCTTAAAATAACTAAGCCAAGTTTTTTCTATTAATTTATATTATTCAAATGTTAAGAAGAAACAAATTTAATTTAATTACAACATGCGCACTATATCCTAATTTGATGTTTGTGATCAACTGATAAGTCTAGAAATTATCAGTAACAAGAAACACAACATGAGAGTTATGCCTAGAGCACGATTTGTGAGGTTTTTTACATCCTACGTGTACTCGATACCGTATGTATGTACATCAATCTTGATAAACTAATAGTTAACTATGAATTTATTGCAGTGTAGTGTTGCATTCATTAAACTGAGTTATTTCGAGTTTTATTATTTAAAATAACATCATGTTAGTTGAGTTAGTTCACATATGTGTATGTATTTTGAATTGAGTGGGATCTATAAACATTAAATTAAATATTAAATCGAGGTTTATGTAGGTTTGAACATATTTTTGAAACCTAAAATATTATAATTTTTTTTAAGTACAAGCAGAGCAGCTAATTTTATTAATTTATGTTTAATAATATATAGTTCAAGGTTTTTATTTTACATTGATGTACCTACGATTTCACTAACTTACCGATTGTCATACAGAGATGAGAGAATTAAATAAATAAATAATTAAGTGCATAAAAAATCTTGGAAGATAATACATCTATATATTATATTTTAAAATAACATCAATGTCAAGTATAAATAATTTAGAAAAATGTTTATTAATTGTATGATTTGTATAGACTGTTTACATTTGTACATTTGTCACTAAAAAAATATCATATAGAAAAATTAATAGTTATAAACGATATCGTTGTGAAAATAGGTTTGCATTTTCAATTCCATATTGATTTTTATAACTATATTTTAAATAATTATATTTCAATAAAATTTCATTCGTTAAAACAACGTATATCTACTTAAAGTGTTCATGCGCACCAATGGACAAGCAGAACACAAATATACCCTATACTAGGAGTTCCACAAAGAGGGGTTGACAAATTTTACACCAACTTTTCTGTAAAGAAAGGTGTTGGGGTGTTTTGACACCTAAGACACCCTTCTACTTTACGCCTCTATTAAAACCACAAAATCCTCATTGTTGGATGGTTAGGAATAATACTCATATTTCTAGGGGAGTATATTTTTATACTATAAATAATCATGAAAAAAAAATCTTGTAAAATATAAAATGGATGTTGACTATACTAAGCTAATGACTGTTGACAGTCGGTGTAACCAAACGCTTTCATTTGGTTAATACATAGACATTTCAAATGCATCCTGATGATTACTAAAAAAATACCTTTACTATAAAAATCTTATGTGGTTGCCAGCTGTTATAGTAATTTTGTTATTTGATAATGTTTTTTAAAATAACCAATAAATCAAAATATGCTTAAATAATATATTTAATATGTAGTAAAGCTTTGAGACAGGCCTATAAAAATACGGGTTTGTTGATCTTGTTGATGTGTTTAATGAGGTCTATGAGATTTGAATATTTAGTGCTTAGATGCGCTGACACGACCGCGGAAAGGTGCCATAAAAACGTCTCACTTGAAGTAACGGTTAATCATAATAATGGATATAAATATACATGTTTATAACGTGACATTGTATTAGTACGAATTGTTTTTCTTTTTAATTGAATCGTGGCGATGTAAATGCGTATAGGTATAGTGTATTACTGTAAGACATAACAATTGCATAATTGGTCGAGAAAATATAATATTTTAGTAGTTAAAATAGACATATGTATCCCATATGTAATAAAATAAGCATGTGGTTATTTGTTTATACGTTGAAATATAAAAACATAATATATGTTAATAAATTGTACATATAATACTAATAAATTATTCTGACCAAGATAATTAAGTATTTTATCATTATTGTAATATACAGACAATACAATTTATTCATTTTATTAACACTCCCAAACGTATTATTTATAACTTACCTTTTATTATTCAGTATGATTAATTTAAATTAAGTTTTATAATAAGCGTATTGTAAAAATATAAAATCTTTTCTTCTCGGATAAGTACTATTGTACTATAAAACGAAGATCTAAGATTTACGTAAAAGTTAGTTAGGAGGTCCTCATTTAATAAATATTATATATTTGTGAGTGTAATGTTTTAATTTCTTTTAACGTTTTTTTTAAAATAATACACAATTTAACAATACAATTTATGATTATAAAAAAAATTACGATTTTAGTTTACCGGTAATAATGTAATTATATTTATTAATTTAATAATTATTTTTATACGAATTATAGTATAATAAATTAAATTAACGTGGGTAATATCACTGAAAGTATATTAACTATTAAATAAATATAAGTTCATAAGTAGAAAATGTTTTTATTGTTTATTAGTTGGTAATCATCACATTATAAAATATTACAATTATAAATATAAAGTAATAAGTAATACTTATAAGTTATAACCATTAAAATACGAATGGTTGATACATGGAAATAAAACTAATAAAATTATATAAATGTGAGTTACCTATGTACTTATATGTATAATAATTTTTTCCTCATAAAATCATAAAATATTAAATAAACCATCCAACCATTTATGATTTAATATCATATTATGGTAAAATAGTGAATAATATCAGTGAATATATTATTGAGTAAAGGTGTAATTGAATAATTGTAAATTTAATTCAGTACTTACATAAATTAAAATACGTTTGATTTTATAATTTAACTTTTTAGGTATGTCTAACAATGTAAAACCACTATGGTCTCAAAATTCTTAAAATCATGAATAATATTGATTTAAAATATGGATATTGATTCTTAGTCTTTTTTTGCGTTTGTCGTGCTATTTAATTTAAATATATATTACACCATCGCATTCACGAAATAATTTTGGATAAAAAACTGTGTAAAATATACCAAATCTTTAATTGAATACCTGGATTCAAGCTGGATATATCATAAATACCAACATGAAATGTAGAAGCAAATAATTACTTTTATAAATAAATTATATTAATGTACATTGTTCTATGAATTTCACTCAGTATCGTATGTATAACTGAATATCAGTTAACTCTTAATCTCATTCAACAATGGTCTATTTATAATTAATTCTCATGATTGCAAATGTAACGTGTATACAACACTATAAAAAGACAAATTTTGAAGTACATAAAAAGAAAAAACATTTTTTTTTTTTTCAACTTTTTATTAATAATTGTTTTACTCAACATTTAGTTTATTTCGTGTACCTAATGTAATTTTCAAAACATAAATGGTTAGAAAATAAAAATGTCATAAAATGATATAAACTGCAATATACAAATAAACATAAAATATATAATAATATAAAAATTAATCTTTTAACTCATGAAACGGGTTTTGCATTGAAAAAGGAGCAACAATTTATAATATAAAATAGAATAATGCATCCTAGCTATAAATTTTAAGTTGTTAACTTATAAAATAAAACTGTAAGCATTATAGTATTATATTAATTACCTATCTGACTTTATTAAATTTAAACATTTTTCCTGAAGTAATAATGTTCTATGTAGTTTCAGAAATATTTGACTATTAACATAAAACAAACGTTATAAACACACGGTGTTCAAAAACTTAAAAATGTCAGAATTGTTAAGAAACAACTGCAGTCTGAATTTCTACATATTTTAGAACATTTTTTAATTTTTGTATGCCCTTTGTTTAATTTATAAAAATAATGTTTTTATGGTTTATATTATTATAAATAATAATATAACTGCAGCTGTTTATACATAATGTAGGTATACATTTTAGTCTGGGCTGCGCCGTGTGTTCTAATAGAGCTGTTCGTTTGTTTAATTTGGGTTTAATCGAAAATGTAAACTCGCTGTCGACACGCTAGGCCGGTATATACAAGGCACCGTGACGGACTTTCGAAATAATATATAATATATATATATATATATATAAATTGGGGCGTACTACCCAGATGGTTCTGATACCTCGACCCCCACAAGGGTGCTCGTTAAAAACGTTCGATCCTTAATTATTATATAGCGCCCGGAGAGTATTTTGGCCGTCGGTCGGATTGAACGCACGAGTATAGAAACAAATGGTTTTATTACATACATTTATTTATAATATATATATATATTATACGTACGTGTCTGTGGTGTTGTTTTTTTTCATCGAACACCTGGCGTATCAAAAAATAGTCAGGTACACTGGTACTCGATTGGTCGGTCGGCCGACAGGAACGCGTATTCATTTTTTAATCCGTAGTTTATTATATATGTACCTCAGGTTTCGTATTAATAATTGACCCATCGTTTAGGTCCGAAAAAATAGGCGGATTTTTTTCTCTCTCACTCTCTTCCTTTCTAAAATAAAAGTTGGCTTCCGTCCCGACGCCTTCAGTTATTATTAATAGCTCGTGACAGTTAAACATGTGCTGGTAATAATTACTAATTAAAACTGAGATATCTCTATTAAAAATAGGACAACGTAACCCCTTGAACTGGATTTTTTTTGTGTTATTTCGTTCTGCATAAACTTTTTAATGCAACGCATAATATGCGTGTACACAATGCATTTAGAGGTTTCCCCGTCATTAAGTCCTATTATATCATGTATATACCGGTAGCGTGAAATAGAAAATTTAAGCAAATATATAATATACCCCGGTCGTTATAATATATGGTTTAATGAGTTAATGCGTTTTTAAATATGCGATCACTATATAATTTTTTTTTTGTTATTCAATAATTACATATTAATTTCACTTCTTAAATATCTTATACCTAGGTATGAGGTAGGAATTTAAATAATATGATGAATATTAATATTTGGTCAGTAAGTGTAAACAATTGTTGATCATCTCCACCCCATTCAAAACTTGATTGAACACTTAATAGGAAAATTTGAATATGGGGCTTAAATAAATAGGTTGGTCCTCCGTCAACTTTTTTATTGTGGTATATCCATTCGAGGATAATCTGTATTGTCAATTTATGAGGCACAATTATTTTATAGATTAATATTATTCACATTTACGTTGAACTTTTCACTTTCAGTTATCGTTATTTTACTTATTTCCAATGACTTTAGACTATAAAATATAACTGAACATTTTTTATAATATACTTTATCAATCATCTCTGACTAGTTATATAATAATTGTGAAGAGTAATTTTATGTGAATGGTGTTTATATACGTTAAACAATAATAAAATATTTAAATAAACAAATTAATTTACATAGGTATAAGGGTACAGTAAAAATAATATCAATACACGATGTTATGTGCAATATATTTTTGTATTAAAGCAATAAATATAATTAAGATTACTAATAATCAATCAATGACGAGTAGGTACAATACTTGATCATGCATGAGGAACATTCCACAATATCATAACCATACGAGTATATTATAGTTGATAATGAAAAATTTAATTTTTAAATATTCTTATAAATATAAATTATTAACATTAAATTGTATATTTTTATATACAAATATGAAATATGGTGTATATATAAAAACTTTATCTTAAATTTGTACAATAAATAATATTTTAGATTCTGATGAGAGTATTCATTTTACAATGATGTGTGTTTTTTTTTTATTTATTTAAGTTTGTGTCTGATGACACCTTTTGTAAAAATGTTTCGATTTCCTTATGTAAACACTTTTCTAAAAGGAAAATTAATCTAGTTATTAGTTTGACCTTGTATCATGGTGTGTGTTTTTTATTTTTTGAAATTCTGAACGGAGTGATGAATGTGCTTATTTCGCAATTATGTGATTTTTTTTGTATGCATGAAATCACTAATCACGTACACATTTTGGGGTAGTAAAAATACTTCAATTTCCTCATACAGCAATTTTTCTGAAAGGAAAGTGAATCTAGTTTGAGGGTTCAAAAGTAAAAAATCTTCAATAGTTTTCAAAAGCGTCAGGAAACATCACAACCAAAATAACGGAAAATATATATTTGAAAATTACTTGTTTCTATTTCATGATATAAGACTCATTAGATTTTCTATTTAGCCAATGAATATTGTCGTATTTAGTGGCATGCTTAGCACCTTTAATTCGTCCTATGTAGCAATATTATTTTATTCTAAATATTCGAATAAATATTGTATGGGATTACATTTCAGGAAAATAATCCGTGAATTAGATTTAATTTTTGAATTATTGAACAGTGGTGTTTCTTACTAACTATAATAAATAATAATACAACAGATAGCAATATTTCTATAGAAATTAGAAAATAATCTTAATTACCTTGTATAAAGGGTATGTTTTTACTTTTTTTTAAAAAAAAAAACAACTATATAATATTATTCTTAAAACATCTATTTACTATCAGTTAATGAGAAATTTATAATTTGTACAATAATATAACAATAAGTAAATATTATAAATAATATAAATATAACTGACATGACCACATGGGGGGTAACCTGATTTGGGGAAGATGGCGAAGAGGCCCATTGGGAATATTATCATATTCATATAATTTGTTATTTATTAAATATTTAAATAATAATTGAGATTTTATTTTTACTATTACAGGTCACGGGACCTATTTATTTAGATGTTTTCGTAAAAGTTAGAACATTTTTGTGAATAATTTGGGATATAATAATATTTAATATCAGAAATAATTTACTTAGGTACATAATACAACATAATACTGATGTTATATCAAGTTATATCACTGTATCAGGGATAGAAAATAATGTAGTTAATTTGTTTTATTTTTGTTGAATATTTCAATACTAACACATAATTATTTTTTTCGTCTTAAATCTATAATAGTTTTTAATTTAATGATATTATTAATTTGAAGTAGGCAATATAATATATGAAATTACTCCTAGTGTGCATATTTGAGTAGTAAAACTTTAATTTTTAAGTGTAGATGATTTGGTTAACTTTGGATTTAAAATGAATATGAATTATCCAATTGTACTAGTTGATGTAAATGTGATGTATTCATATACTAAATCTATATTATTAAAAAAATAAAACATTAGGTATAAGATTAATTAAAAGAAAAAAATATAGGTAAAAATTATAATAGTTTTAACTTTATTTCTAAATTCCATCTTTTTTATCAAAATATATCACTTATTACGTTTTAGTAGAATAAAACTTTTCATCAGTTATTAAATAAATTTGCTCAATAATCATGATATAGCTTTAACTTTGATATTATAATTTTTATATTGTATTTCTATTGTAATTCGATTCCATTTTTAATTGTCAAACGATTATATGATCACATGCAAACATTTCAGTTTTTCAATTTTGACATAGGACTATGATGGAATTCTGTACATTTGACCTAGAAAACAAATTTGGATAATCTTCTTATTTCATAATAACAAAAATAGAACGATCGAAGTTCGGAGATCAAAGATTTGTGGTTTTCTTTTCAATTTTATTTTGGTATAGTCTGAATACAAACATAGTAATATAGTATACATACGTTTAAGGCATTTAACACTCTTTTAATATGACTCGTACACCTAGAATAAGGCTGCTATAATTCAAACTATATACCGTTCTGAGAAAAATTAATTTAAAGTTTAGAACTAATTAACTATAAAGATATACCTATGTACTTCGAAAATGAAAACTTAAATACTTTACAAACATTCAAATTCTATGAAATACCCTATTTAGCTATTTATTGTAACTATCACGCATAATTTTGAAGACACATTTTTAGTAAAAATAATACAAAAATTAGTATATTATGATTTAGATACTGGAAATAATTCATGAAACACGTCGAATTAGATTTATTATAAGTTACAGGTGTACTGGATATTATTGACAATTTTGAATCTACAGCTTTTAAATTTCAGCTTGTGCTTAACTTAATTTTAACTTAATAATATTTTTCTCTGGGTAATAACGAGTTCGAAAAATAAAACATAATATAATTGACGGGTAACATGATTTAATCGAGTTACTTATAAGTTGTACTGTTGTAGTAATATAGATACTTGGAATTATATCTCTGTTCGTCAACAAGTACTGGCAGTACTGTTTCCCTTCCCGGGTTGGAAATGTCATTTTATTTGAAAACCAGCCCCCGCAGGAAATTTCCCTCGTACAATCTCGTGAATGTGAACTCCGTGACTATTTCGTGCATATTGTAAACACTGCTCTTCTAGAGTTCTATTAGACGATGGCCGTTTAATCGAAAAACTTGGAATTCATACTCGTAAAAATCGTTAGTCGTTACTACGGCTATATAACGCGTCGGTTTCGCGATGGCGGCGGCGGTGACTGCGTGCACGTAGTATCATACCTACCTGGTCGCCTACCTACCGCTGAACTGACGATTTCTACATTGCCGTCGAACTGGAAGCCGGCCACACAGAGATACTTTGCAGTGGTGGTGCTGCCGGTGATCGTCTACACGTCGGTAATGTATACACACACACACACACACACACACACAGACATAACATGCGCGCACAAGATACACATAATATTTTTATATATACTATATGCGTACTTGCTATATAGTTCTGCACGCACTTCCGGCGACCGGAACTGGAACGAAACGTATACGTGGGCGGCTGAAAATGCTACTATAATATGTTTCACTTTTTCCATCTCCATATATGTTTACAAAGGAACGCGGCCGCGTAAAAAACGGATTTTTGTGTCCAAATTTGAGTTTTTCGAATGACTGCAGCGACGGGATATTATATTATGATTATGAGATCTATCGCTGTACGCGACCGGGTATTACGACGACGAATGCGCATACGTGTAGAACGCGCGCGATGTACATATTTCATTTATTTACAATATTGTCGTCGTTACAGTGTGTGCACACACATATTAATTACATAAATAGTTGGTGGCCGTCCGCGAGATGAAGATGCGAACCCGTGTGCGTATGTGTGTGCTGGGCGAGTCGAGAGACCGCGGCGGCGGTTGTGTCTCGCAGGCGCCTTTACAACACGCCGCGGCTTGGGAGGTAGCCCGTGCACCAGTCCGTGTGACCACCGCGAAGAAACCGGTTTAATCCCGGGCGGCCGCCGCCGATACATCCGTATAGAGTGGTCCGCGCGCGCAGTCATCGTGCACGTTCGTCCCGCCACCGCCGCCGCGGCCGTGTATACAGTATAGATGTATGACCACCGTCGCCGCCGCCGTCGCCGCGTTCTCGCTCCGCACCCGGTGCCACCGCCGTAGTCGCCGTGCCGTGTAGTCAGTACGCCGCTAACCGCATCGAACGACACATCTTGCGGCTACTGTCACATCGGGTGTTGTCGTTACCGTTATCGTAGTTCCGATTTTTTCGATTTTTTTTCCTGCACTTCCTTCAGTGTCCGTGATCTTTAATCCGCAATAGTTTTTCCCGCGCAACATCCCGTTCCGAAAATGCTGAATACCGTCGTCGCCACTATCGTTTCGGTTTTATCGTCGGGATAGTATAGTGATTCTGTCACTCACTCTCTCTCTCTCCCTCTCTCTCTCTCTCTCTCTCTTTATCTATCTCGCTCTATTTATCGCTACTGGTTCGCCACGGCACATTGGACCGCACGCGTGTGTTTTGTGTTAAATGTTTGTGAATCGTTTACACCAGTACTCCGGTAGCGCTGTCCAAGTCATCGTCGGACACACTCGGCCGAGGACGATCCCGCCGGGACACTCGTTCTAAGGTAAATGGCTGAAAAAGCATGTGGCTTCCGACTGTTCATCAGTCTTGTCCGTATTTCGTGTGGATGCTCCTCGTCTTCGGTTTGATTAACGCAATGTGATAACACTTACCAGTCGCAGGCTCGCGTCACACGATCCCAATGAACAACTTTTGACCGATAGGGATAGTGGTCAACAAAAACGTCGGGACTAGATGTGTAGATATTACTTTTAGAAGATTTGAGCATGACAAATTTCATGTATACCAATTACCTAGGTACCTACTGTCGAAAATTGTGTAAACGCATCGATCATGTTTTCGTTTTTGGAATTGTACACACAGATGGTCTAATCGATGTTCTATACCTTATCCAGTTTTGATATTTCACGCTGTTTCGGTTTTCTACGATATTTGTATCTGTAGTATGCCCTCGGGAATAATCGCCACTTAGATATGTGTATGACGGTTAAGTTTTTCTTCTTTTATTTCGCTATGCCCATCCATTATCCGTATTCGACTGTACACTATCGTAGTTAAGTAATTTGACATTTTCGCGGCTGATTTCTCGACTGTACGCGGTACTTTACGAAGTACGTTTTAAATGTCATACCACTTGAGAATGTAATTTGTGACTTTGTGAGTACATTATTATAAAGTAATATTATCATTTCCCGAAGTATACTTATTACTTTTAGCATTTGAGTAATGAAATAAAATTATATTTTCATGATTTATTTATTCGAAGACATGCATCTCATAGTTTGATGTCTCAAAAATTACCTATTTATGCAGTAGCAATGTAGCATATTAAAATTGTTTTTCTTCTCGTAGAAGGAATTAATAAATAACTAATTTAATATTGTCCCATCACTAATACTATAAAATACAAAAATCATAATTTGTAGCTACTATATACTATAATATACTATATAGCACTCGAAAGAATAAATATGATGAGCAGTAGGTATAAATGTTGGTAGTTGATTTTAAACGATACGAATTATACATTTATACAAGTATCTAAATCAATTATTATGTGAAATTAGATCAATATAAACATTATTTTTAAAAGAAAGAAAAGTACCAAATATAACAGAAAGGATCAATTTCATAGATTTTTTCTATGTACATAATACATTATCATGTGTTTACGGAGGGGGCGGGTGGACACTGCCCCCCAGCGTATTGTGTCCAGCAAAAAATTATGCCAGGAGAAAAAAAAGGTCAAGATCGGTATCTACATTTTATTATTTATAAAAAATTTTGTTTTTTAAAAACAATAAGAATTTTGTTGTAATTTATGTTTTAAAAAAATCTTATACCTATATAAAACGTTTATAACTAAAAAAAAGATAGGTTTTGCTGATTTAAAAATGTCTTCTTCCCCGGCAACCAAGGTCTGGACACGCCTATGTATATTATTCTAGATAACTGAGGAACACTAGGTGTTTATCATAATTATTAGTTCGGGGTTTTAAGTAGAATAAGTTATTTAATCTGATGCGAGTCGAAGAAGCTTGGAAAGTTTTTTTATGTAAATTATCAGAGTAATTAATATACTTTTTTAATAGCTTTTATACTAAAATTTAATATCGCTTTATATGGATTTTGAGTTGGTGATTTTTTACTTAAACATAGTTATTTAAACCAAAGAAATGTTATGGTTCAATATTTTTGTCTAGATTAATAATAGACGATCTTTTTATGTAAATAAATCTATTGCACTTTCCAAATATTAGAATATTAGGTATAACACTTGGGATATAAGGTATCAGACACTGATAGCTTGTCTTATGGTTATGAATTATGATCATTATTCTATATGCTTAGTAATTTCAATCAGACGAGCTAAAATATTATGCTAATAAAGTATTCCGACTTAAAAAGGAATCTCAAGATTTTAAATTTGCTTAACACTAAAATGTAGATATGTACTTAAGTAAGTAATATACATATATGGACCTCACTTAAATAATTTGAAGTGATAAATAACATTAAAGTATCATTAAATTTACTTATATATACATAGTTAACAGTTAGTGGTACGTGTCAGGTTCTCTTATTATATTAACATATCTTAATTGTCTTTAAGTATAAGTATTTGTGGAAAATACTTTTATCTGCCCCCTCAAAGATATTTTACCTCGATATAGATAATTAACCGTAGTATTGAAACCTTTATAGTATATCTGCGACTAGGTCGTAGTAACTCCTACTCGTTTTCAAGCAAAAAAAAAAAAAGTGTTTAAAATACATATGTATATTATAAAACCAGCAACGTATATTTTACTAAGTCATAATTCTATGGTATATGTATAATTTTGACACTTAAGGAGATTCGGTATTTTTAGCTCGTCATAGAGCCGGTGAAATAGTTTGTATTATTATTTGACAGGTGTCAATGTACATAATTACACATTTTAAATTTGATTTTTAGTGAATTGAGTAGGTACGTATTACCAATAATTAATAGACAATCATTTCAGTCGTATGCACGTTTTCAGTTGGACGTACTATTTATATTGTAATTATAATAATTGTGTCGTTTTTGTTTAATGGTAGATAATTATATGGCCCGTGTACGACAAACCCCAATTTCTTCATACGTTCGCCGGGCACTGAATGAAAATATAATCAAACTAAGCATACGGTAATTTGCGAATAAGTATTCAAACATGAGACTCCGTAATTTTTCAAAATGTACAAACTATATTATCATATTTTCTTTAGTTTGTTGAGTTCAACTGCTGCGGTCGACGCCATTCCGGTTTTGTTCTAAATAAAGTCATTAAAAACAATAAAGACGTTATTTATACTAAAAAAACCAGTTTACCCAGACCCGGTAGTTTGCAACCCTTCAATTGTTCGATACGTGCCTACTCTTATAGCCTACACCTAGAACACAATAATTAAGTGTTATATTATTTTTTTTTTTTTAAATATCTTTCTTCCCTCCAAGTGTTTTAAAATTTTTTTAATTTATTATAAATATAAATAGTAAAGGATAATTGATTATAAAATACATTAATTTCTCTAAACAAATTATTTTAATATGTTTACTGTAGTAAAATGATACTCTTGGACTCTTAGTGTTTATTAATTTTTTAGATATAAGAATTAAGAATATATTGAATTAAAAATATTTTTAATATATAAGAATAAAAAAATATGTTGTGTCACAAGTTATGATTCATAACTGAAGTCGTGCTTTTATGGAAATCTTAGAATTAAATGCATTATTTATATAATTTATACTTAAGGTGTATTTTTGTTATAAAACAATTATTTGCGTTTAATATTTGACCTATACTTTCACCTGTATGATTTCTTAATTAAATTTACAAAATTTTATCAATTGGACGTGAAATTATTTTTATATTTGGAATGACGTTAATTAATTATTCAATAAATACTTAATACTTATAGTTGTCGTATTCCTGCTTTTTCGTAACTGAATATTTTAATTTTTGATTGTTTCGCTGGCACCAAGGTGTTTTAAAGGGTTTAGCGGTAACTTTTTATGTGATTTAAGTCGGAAATAAAATTTAAATTAACTGTTGAAATATTATGTAAAAAATGATTTCATGATTTGTTGAATGGAATCCAATGGAAAGACTATCCATAACTGAATATGTTTTATATGGTATAGCCGTATAGGTGATAGATGCACACACACATTTATACATATTATATTTATAATTTAACAGGTATATATTAATGTGGATATAAATAATATAAAAACAGAAAATAAAAATACATAGTAATACAGAAAGTGTTAATATATACTATAATTTTTCCAAGCCGTCATTTTGCTCTTTGTATATGGAATTAAAATCTAATATAATCGTCTTATATATTTACTGCAACCGCTGTCCCGTATCGAAATCCTGTTTTTGTCATTTATCCTGCGTTGGACATTAAAAACCAATAAAGAAGCCGAATAAATCTGGTTTTAGCACATTGATAATATATTATATGTATTGGCCGTAATATAGCAATTAGGAAAAAGACGATTTACCTACCAATAAAGTAACGTTCTTGAAATATATTCAAAAATGTTAAACCATCATAATATATTCACGTCTAGTTTATTTGAAAGATTAGCGACATAATACTTCACTGTACTTAACGGAATTCGAACGTGAATTCGCTGCTAATACCAAAACAAATTGTGGTGAATATCGAATCATTTTGACAACATTATCATCGCGACGGGCGGTTTTCAATGCGCTTTTTGAGATGTCTACCGTCTACACTTTACGTGACCGTGTACCATTATTGTGTTAGACGTTTATGTGTAGTCATAAATGTTGTACAGTCGGTGTACCAGCTTGGGTTTTGTGTGAAATAATAATGTGGAATCGGATATTTCGTAATATACCATGTGTCCGACCCATGCGGTGGTTGGCATTATAATGTAAGAATGTCGCCCGAATTCGAAAAATCATTTTTCTATATGAATGGAATAAAAACGTGTGGCTACCGCTGGAAAAAAAAAACGATTGTCGGTTAAACGATTTACAATAGTAATCGTGGTGGGTTGGCCATGTAGTAGTTTAAACGTTTTAACTGTTGAAGGGAAAATCTTTTTTCTTTTATTGTAAGCTGTAACTGTTCGAAAAATAAATTTAGGTAGGTAGTAGTTACGTTATAATACAGCCACTCATTAATCTAACAATAATGTTTCTGATCAATTGTTGACAATTCAATAGGGACTAGGGAGGTTTTTATAGTTAACATATGTAATTCTTTAGAATATAAATTTTTTTTTTATTTTAAATAACAAAAAAACGATCCAAGCAGTAGTCATGGTAGTCTACAAAAACTACACGTGTTCAACAGGGTGTTAAATTTTTTTTTTTTGTAAATGTGTTTTATAGCATTATATTATTATTTTACATTGGATCTCCACTTGGAACTCATTATTGTGTTAAGTATTTATCAAAAATAATAATTTTAATTATCATGCAATTATTAATTAAACATCAATGTTTAGGTTATATATAATTTTAAAAATACTACTAAATTAGTATGTAATTAGTATTGAATATTTACGTCTATTCAATGCATTTATGATTTCCAAATGAAAGTTTAAAACTAAACATTTGATGTTTCTATCTAACTAGTCTATTCTTACATTCGATTCGTATATTTAATAGCTTTTCGTATACTATTGAATATAATATTTTTTACTAAGTTAATAATATAAGTCTGAATTCCATGATAGTTTAGAATGTTTCGATTGGGTTAGGTTAGGATTGGGTTGGATTAGGGTTGAATAAAGATATTCTTATACAGAATTGTTTGTATCATTTAGAAATAATAAGCTCTTATTATCAATAAAGTATAAAATTATATGTAAATTTGATTGTTGATACCTACTATATTTATCATCAGTCTTAAATTTTAGTTTAATTTTATTATGTAAATAGTGGAATTTACAGAAGGGTTATACCAATTTATAATTATAAAATAAAATAAAAATATATTAAATATAATTATATCAAATCAATATTTTCTTACAGATCAAAATTCATTTTTCATGTTGAGTATTTCATATCTTATCATATAAATGAGTATGATTTCGTTTTTAATTATTATGTAATATATAGTAATAAAATTGCAATGTTTCACAAAAATATAGATCAATTATTTTACTAACTTAAGAACATTCGAGATTGAGATTGATTTATGGACAATTTCTTTGGTAAGTTAATATCAATATTAGTAGTATTAGCTCTTTAGTCCTATTACGTTGTAAACAGTGATGTTATATCTATTTTTCTTCAATATTCGAATTTTATATATTTTATATATACGCGTGAACAGTTCTCATTATTTTTACGTAGTCTTATTAAATTTGATATCTATATAAGAGGTTAGACTAATTTTCTTCACTAGACAAATAGTGAAAATACACATCAATATACATCAATCAATATTTTTATGTATAAATATTTCATTTTTTAAAAGCAATATTTTACGCTTAATGTACATAAAGTTGATTATATTATATTATAATTATAAATTATTAATTTCAATTTCAATTTTTACGTTTTTTAATAAATTATTACAAAATTTGACAACAACTTTTTTATAAAAATAAGGAGCGTATACTAGCGTATTTTTATCCTTCCATTGTTGTAGGGTAAACAATTTCTCTATATATTTTGGGTAGGGGGCCGTATACTCAAATATTTGTATTTGATGGAAAACATCACTGGCTTTAAGAATTTATTTTAATTAGAACGATGTATATACCTAAATAATGTTAACATTACTCATAAACATATAAAAACTAAATGTATGTGTTCTTTATGTTTTGGGTGAGATTAATGTTCTTTAATTTTCTACATAAATAAACTGAAAATAAATTTATTTTGATTATGAAGTGTTTAAAGAATGCGATATAAGTGTTGGATTAAATTTTGCTTGTCTTGGTACATTATTTTGTTAAAAACAATACTCGAAGCCCTATGTGTGTAGTGAAATTAAATACGTCGTTATTAAAATTAATTTTTTTACTGGACGTGCGGCATCACTGAAAATACGATATTGAAACGAAAGCATTTTTTCTTTTTTTTTTCATGAAAGCTAAAGAACGATCGGTGATCGAATTTCCTGTGATTTACATAATATGACTGAAATCTATACCTTGTAGTTTATAACGACATAGTTATATAGTCGAGTGCCCAATATTCCTGTGGACGTTTAGAAATATGATGTACGCAATGACATGAATGTTTATACTGGTAAAAATGATATTTGCATAACGTGTTATTTTATCGTGATATAATCTGCTTTATTCATCGATCTATATCCTGAATGTATGATAATAAATAAAAGTAATAATATACAACATTCGGATACTCAGATTTATTATATATTTGATTTCATCCGTTCGAACTATAGGTACATAAATTATTATTTTTATTGGTAATTCGTTGTGGAATAATGAAATGGAAATTAAAACGAAACATACCATGATGAATTTTAAATATTAATCAACACGTGTCAAGAGAGCGCGAGAACGATTTCTCTTTGTAATCGAGCATCGTATTTGTATAATATAATATACAATAAGTATATCAGCCGAGTGGCTAATTTAACACATGTTACATGTATCGTCTGCCGATGCCGACAGCTCGGTACTCTTCACACGTAAATTATAATTCCGAATCTTAATAGCTATGTCGCGTGTTTGGTGCACTGAGTTGCCTAGTTATATTATTGGATAGTTAAACCGGTTAACGGATACCCTTACGATTGTGCGCAGCTTCCTGTAAGGCTGTACCTACGCATTGCTGCGGTGCTCGTTAATCGAACAAGAAATTATAATTTTTGGTTTACATATCATATACAATTTCAAATTTTATTCGGAATTTCACTCGTACAATGTACAAGGAGTACTGAAATAAAAACTTAAACGGTTATTATGTATATTACGCGTAATATTATATTATGATTATATATTACTCGTTATTAAAATATTTTTTTCGTTGTTATTTCACTGCAACAAATCATGTAAATCGGTAGGGGCTGATACAAACAAAACTGGTGTTTGTTTAAACGCAACTAAAAAAAAAAGTAATTAAAAAACGAGCTACTATCGAATAAACTAAATAAAACAATATTGTTAAGTGTTGTTTTGAAGTCGTCTGATCTTGATTTAAATTTTCAATGGTAAATTTAATCAGCATTTGTTTTCGTCAGAACCATTGTTATTTTAATTTAATTTAAGATTTTAAAATAACATTCCAACTGAGCAAAAAAAACACTTAAATCAAGGTTTGCTCGTGAAGAGAGTATAGTAACGCATTCGGTTTTATACTTAAATTATAATACTACTCTATACCGCACCCTCGTGAAATCTACTAAAAAAAAAAAAAACCGTCGAGAAAATATTTCAGGAACAATAATAATAATATTATAGTTCCTAAGTCACAATATTATTTTTATGTATAACAATTGAATATGAAACAAACGTTTTATCCATTAGTATCAACCTGCACCTACGTGCGTTTCAGAGATTATAACTCTATCAAATATATGCCTACCTATTACAGCTCGAGCTAATCGAGGTGTTTTGCTTTAATTCATCTTGCGTAGCGTAAACATAGAGAGATAATATTTTCGGGGCTTATAAACATACCTACATAAATTGTAAGAAATTAGCTCAGCAGACTAGTATGACTTCCGCGGTATTTCATTGTTAGGCATGGAGTAGGCGGTATAGCTCGAATTTTAAGAGGAACATAAAAACAATTCAATTTTTAAGCCTTAGATACTTTTACTACGGTATTTTACACTGGCTATTGGGTAGTGTTCTATTCTTCTATACCCAGGGAAATTTTATGGAGAAATTTTCGATCATCGAGTTATCGATTTTCGACTCGGCCGTTGTGTAATATACCTGTATTATGTCTGTCCAGCGCGATATAAGCACGAGTGGGAGATACCATAGCGATGGTTATAAACTCGTTTCGGCGCGATCGAAACGCACTCGAGTTCGCAGTGGTCACGCGTAGCACAAAAAACCCCATCGTATCATTATTATTATTATACTTTTGATGTTACCGATGTATATAAATAAGCTTTTTGTCGCGTATATGTCATTGTTATGATATATACGTATTACGCGGAGAAAGAAACGACTGGAAAGGAAAAAAAAATTATTCCGTGGGCATTGTGCTGTTTGTGTTTCGTATAGGGAAGAGTATACATTATAGTCTCTTGCAGGAGAAAAAAAACTGGCGCGATGACACTCGGTGGCGGCGACGGCGCGGCGGCGGCGTCATGATTTAATACTCGGCCGCGCGCAAGTGCGTAGCGTTAATATTTATAATACGCGTTCGAACGTCACAAAGGGCAATTGTGTGTGTGGGTCTATCTATATTATAATAATACATACGTACACATTTGGATAAAAACACGGTAGACGATTAAATCTTTCTCTCTCGGTTGTTTTTATATTATATAAATCTAATATTATAGGCTTTCGTAACCCGGTTCAGCAGCAAAAGTAGTGTGTATATATATATATAGCACCCTGCCAACACACACGCACGGGCGATAGTATCGGCTGTACCTGTGCAGAGTACATATAATATTGTTTTAACACACACACACACACATGCATATAGAAGAGATTCTTCTCTCATTCCCGAGTATATAAATGTATACGTATATATAGTATATCATGATGTACAGAAATATATATTTATATAGGCGTAGAGTGTAGACGCGCTAACGGGTTGAATTATTATATAGAAGTAGAATATAATATAGTAGTGGTACTATATTACTCTTACAATCGTACTTCATGTTCACTCAGTATAGGTGGCTGTGAAAATGAGTTTGAGCAAACGAAGACAACGATGATGTACTACGCGTCACTAATGACTTCATGCGAACGTCATAGCGGCCGTCGTGTATAGTTAAATATATTTATACTTAACAATGAAAAGTTAAAAGACTCTCGTATACATTTTTTCGATTGTTGTTTACACGTGTTTATTATACACTCGTAACATAATAATAATATTTTATACGTTAGTAATAATTATTGTTAAATGTTCGAAATCGTTTTTGAGCGTTTGAACAATATACGAATACAAATCTCTTATTATCGAATTAATCTTCACGTAAGGTTTTTTTCATTCTTATCAAATGACAATTTTTATTTATGTTTAATCGATGCTACCTGTAGTGACAAGCTCGTTCCAAAATAAAAAAAACTGTAAGGTTTGCATTTTTTTCATATGGGTATCCAGTTGAGAAGATGTATGTGTACGAGCACTGCAACATTGTGTAAAATAGTAGTCTAACATAAGAGTCTAACATATTTTTATTTTTTACACTTTGGTGTGCAAGAATAAGGATATTATAAAATATGATAAAGAATTCACGTTGACACAAAATTAATTATATTTTACGAAAAAGTTAAATTATAACACGAAGGCAAGTTTTTAATGGCTTTAGTAGTTTTAGTCTCGCGTTATTAATATCTCGTCAGTCGTCGGACTAAGTATCATAACATATAAGATTAAGTTTGTTATTATTTTAGAAAGATTTATCGTTTCAGATTTAAAAGATAAAAAACTCATTCGACAATTTAACATTAACTATTTTACGTCCTATATGTGTATTATATACATAATGTTTATTTTTTATACATTATTTCGTGAGTTCTGCATTCTTCTGCCCCGGGGTGAGGTATATATACGTAATACTCATTCGTACTCGGTAAAAATGATTATTTGTGTGAAATGATGATGTTCGCTGCTCAACTGATATTTATTTAAATTTTAAACGTTTTACTTAGTTAGTGTATAATATATAATATACATATACGCGTTCACCATTAGGTATAAAATAATAAAACAATATTTTGTTTCTTTATTGGCACGACTAGGTATTATGTTTCCAGAAATTCGATAGCGTTCATGCGTGTATAGCTACACACGTACATACATATATATATATATATGTATATATATAGTATGTTTTATACGAAAAATTTGATTCTGCAATATACCGCGGTGCGTACCGCTATAGATTATAGTCCTAAACAACATGCAGCTATTGGCTTATAAATATTTAACCAACCGAGATAAGTGGGTATACAGTACTATACAATAATAATATGATATATATAATAAATACATGACGTAGATATATTCAATTTTCCGATTGGAAAACTGTGTTGGTGTATAATATATATTATATAATATTATAGTAGCATTAGGTAGGTATTTATGTATGGATACCATTATACCAAGACCGAGAATCGCGTGCTCCTTTGCATGCGAACGGAATATAAAATATCGAAAAATCGTCTTAGAAATATGACTTGAAGCGTTAATGCATATTTCAACGACGACGAGCACGTTTGTACACACGTTTTTCACGAAAATCAGCTATACGTTTTTAAATTCGAATTATTTTTCATTCACATAGGACATTTTTTATAAGATAACTATGATAGTGCAATAATGAGACAGGCGATTCAACTGATTTTCAAGTCGATACCATAATCCATATACACTGATTTTCAGAAGGCTCTTGACAAAGTAGATCATGTTTTACTATATTATAAATTGAAATCATTTGGTATAGATGGATTTTTTCTTTTAAATGGCTTTACTCGTACTTCACAAATAGAACTCAAGCCGTCAAAATCTCTTTCCATTCATTTCAAAATTTTCAGGTCTCGGTCTCTTTAGGGATTTCTTAAGGATCTCATTTGGTCCTCTAATATTGTTTCTAATTTTTATTGATGAATTGCCACATTTCACAGAAAATTCTATACATAGTACATATTTTATTATTTGCTGATGATGTTAAAATATTCTGCGAGATTAAATCTAAAATTGATCAAACAAATCTACATTCGATATCAAATAAATTTGTTTTATGGAGTAAAAAAATTATTTACCTCTAAATATTGATAAATATAAAATAATTTATTTTACCCGAAAAGTTAATCCTTTTTTAAAACAATATATATTAAATGATTGGTCTTTAGTATTTAATTGAATTAAAGATTTAAGAATTTACTTTGAAAATGATCATGACTTTAAAATTAATCATTAAACAATTCACAATAAATCATATCAAATGTTAGGATTCATAAATAGAAATACAAATGAATTTAGGAATCCTCAGTGGTTAAAGACACTTTATATTTCGTTAATTAGATCTAACCTTGAATTTGGTTCAATTATTTGGTCGCAAAATTTGTCTATCCTCTACTCTGAACTCGATAATATTCAAAACAAGTTTTATATTAAATATTAAATTTAACACATCATTATTTATAAAACATTCCAATTTATCTAATTGTCATTAGTTTCTATAATGTTTCTATTAATTTAATCTTAATCTTATATATTTAATTGTAAAAATATTATTTAAATTATGTATTATTATTAATGTTTTCATATGTACCTATCTTGGTTGTTGTCATTTAATATGTTATATTATATATTTTGTAAAGGTTACAATAAATAAATAAAAAGATTCGACAAAGAAACATAAATCTCCTATATGCCTATTATATATAAGTGTTCTGTATATATATAAAACAACACAAAGTATATTTGCATAATGTATATTATGTATTTATGTATTATTAGCAATAATAATTTATTACGTTGTACGTTTACTCTTGATTCGTGTTAAAACAATCGCTTTGTATGTACATCCATAATACTATATGGTGCAATCTTAAAAATATAATATAAATCAGCGATGGCGATTTATGAAAAATCATCAGATCTCACACAAACATATATATTATATACGCACTCCGTAACTTTCCAAACATACGAAATGTCTTCTCGTCATGTAAAACCGATGCGCGCTTACACATTTTCACTTCACATTCCATGCCGCAACGGTCACATATCATCATTATATACTGATACGTTTACCGGACACAGCTGTTGTTCTACTATACAATATATAATATATAATATAATATAATATATTATATATGTATATATAATGAAGGCAGACCACGCATACCACCGCAGGCCTGGCGTGCTCAACGCATTCCGTCGCCGTATAATATAGCGTTTCGTCTATATACGGACGTTTGCGGTACGGAGGGCGAAAGCGGGGCGGTGGCGTCTCGTCTCGGTCGCGGGTGAATTATACCAGTCGGTCGGGCGAAAACGATCGCGACGCGCGTGTTAATCCGGGCCTCGGCGACCGGCCAGAGTTATTGCCTTCGCTGGGTTATCACGCGGTATTACGTGTATAATATACCGACCCCGAGCCGCCTCGTATGCAGCGTACAGTTATATATTTATATATTATTATGTTGTGTCATCGTCGTCGTCGTCGGCCGCCGCGAGTCACGCGACTCCGTTTTCCTCTTGTTCTTTTCCGCCGTTTTCCACATCGCGCGCGCACTGCTGTCACGCGAACCAAACGCATAGCCGGCGGCGGCGTCCGGATTTACGGGCTTTTTCGCCGTTTCCCCGGCATCGTTTTCTCCTCCGGAAAATCGTTTCCCTGCAGCCCGGTGCGTTTGTTGTCTTATTGCATGGTATATAGTATATTATATATATACCTATAAAATTATACTGCTAAAGCACTATATACGGAGTTGTGGTGGGATTGTCCAGTGGTTAGAATATAATATTCGGTTGCAATCGCGTTATACCACCATGCAGCATTATGATGTAGGTACTAAACTTTTGTGGATCACGACATATCGGTGCACGATGTACTTTTACTATATATATTATATTTATTATGTACTATAGGTATGCTCGCGCGATTATATCGCGATTTATGTTTAATAGCTTCAGATAAGACCAGTGGTGGTTAAACAGGGGGGGAGGGAAATGAGGGGATAGATTCTCCCTTTGACCTTTTTTCAATACTTATATAAAATATTTTTGACAAATACTTATCAACAAGAAAAAAAATGTCTTTTTAAAAATATCATCATCCCCTATCCCCAATGACAAAATCATTTTGAACGCCACCGGATAGGAGTGTAAAGGACATAAATGATTACGAATAGGTATCTATGGTATACCCAATGGCGCCGAGCACTATACGATTAGCCCGATTAGGTCAGGCAATGGCCAAGTATTCCATCACCGGCGTACCCTATGTATATGCATAATATTGTTGTCGCGTACATTTGAAGCTCAAATTAAACTTATAAGGTGCACTTAAATTGCTACAGCATTTCAGATTTGTTGAAATACTAAATGGTTTTTTTATTTAGCTTTTACCAAACATGACCTGTATATGAAATTTTACGATAAAAGCTGGATATGAATTTAAAAAATGACTTTTTAACGCATTTTTAGTTACGTATAATAATTATTAATTGGGTATACCTACCGTATACTTATTATTTAGTTTTTACTTTTATAACAATAAAATGTTTAGTTAAAGTTCAGTACATTTACTCTGCAGATAATGTTTGATTAAAACTCAAAATATTGAAAATTGTGACTTTCTAAAATTTGGAGTGTTTACATTCTACGTTTAACCTACCTTAAACGTTGAATGACCGGCCATCGGACTTGGTTTGTTATTATACACAGCATAATTGCATATATTTGGAGTACGGTCAATTCATCGCGGTGTCAAATTCATCATCGTACAATACATCACGAATCACAGTCAAATTAAATAACTAAATATTTTTATCTTAATAATTTAACTTATTTATAATTAATTCTTAAGTTATAAAAATGTCTAAAAATAATTGTTGGATTAAAGTGAGTATAATAAAATTGTATTTACCTATACGCAAATAAATGTTAACTATGACACTTTTTCCTTCTAGATAAAATAGTTTTATTTCAATAAAACATACTTGAAATTAAATACAAAACATGAATAATAAATAAGTAATAATAATAATAATTGTATGCCTGTGTCAGGTATACTGTCAATATTCTCGTTATTGCCAGATATAACTAAAAATATTTATAATCGTTATTCGTTTGTTTGAGAGGCTTAAAAACCTAAAAATTGGACTTCGACTAAAAACCTTAATGATAAACTTTGAAAAAGCTGCAGTGGATGCAATTTCTAAATAATTTTCGGACTGCACAGAAATCAGAGAATGTTTTTTCATTTTCTCAGGCAATCTGGAGAAATGTGCAAAGTTGTGAACTTCAAGCAAAATACTCAGAAGATTCAGAATTTGCTTTACAAGTTCGTATTTCCCTCAGGATATATAGCTCATAATTTTTGACTAAAAGCATCTATTTAAAGTTTATTTTGTATTTTTATATCAAATCACTAATATATTATAATATTGATTTTATTACTGATTGTTAATATTATAATATATTCGATAGTAATCCGCTCGGTCGGCTGTAATATTTTACCTATAAAACGAGAATAATGACAGTATACCTGACACAGTCGTAAGATTATTATTATTGTTACTTATTTACTATTCATATTTTGTATTTCACGTATGTTTTATTGAAATAAAATTATTCTATCTAAAAGGAAAAAGTGCGTCATGTTTAACATTTATTTATAAATACAATTATATTCACTTTAACCCAACAATTATTTTAAGAAATTTTTATACCTTAAGAATTAATTATAAATAAGTGAAATTATTAGATTATTGACTGTGATTCGCGATGTATTTTACGGCAATGAATTGTTCGCGATTAACTTACCTAGAACCATACGAGTATATTTAAAAAATATATATATTGATGAACTATAGTATTAAGTAACCTTATATCAATGTCAAGTACCTACCTAAACTTCCTATTTAGTTATAGAGTCCATCTACAAAAAAAAATTTAAGAATCACTGAACTACCATCGGGCCACTGTTAATAAAGTCCATTTCACCACGAGATATATTTTAATTTGTGTTGAATAAGAGGAAAAATTGCATATATGTGTATATAGGATCGCATGTGCAGGGTAAACGCGTCGATCAGCCGCTAACGATTAGCTCGAGACGGATTAACGCGGTGGCAGCGCGTCGCACTACACTGTACACATATTACATATATAGGTAATGCAATGTATATATAAATATATATATATATATACTATTACTTATATAGTTATATATAATACCTATATACATGTGTATAAATACGGCCGTAGCGTACAACGTAAATATATGTGCGCGCGTGGTTGTCACGAGTGAAACCGATAGAGAAAAATATCTCATTTTCTTGTCCGCGGGGTTCCAATTCATTATACTTGTATATAAATATTATATATATGCTGTTATTATTATTGTGTTACAACCTTCGACTGCTTGATATCTTGATTGCTACGTATATTTCTTTTCTTTGTATACGCGTGTGCGCGCGCGCGCCCGTGCCTTTTAATTCCCGTGCGGGCCCGACGAAGGGCTTAACATAATGTAAACACAAAAAACTATGTTGTATACATAACTGAATTGCGTAAACAAACACAATTTACCTTGGGTCATCTCATGATGGTGTCGGACACAATGACGTTTCCTGTACACAATTCTTATATACCGTAGTCTTCCGGTATCGTTTTTCTTCTATATAATATATACTAACAGATTTTGTTTTTATTTCAGGCTCTGGAATCGAAATCGTCTGATGCTTCTGCCAACAAATGTTTTAACCGATGAAAATTATGTAACGGAGGTAAGTCACAATTTTAAACATTTTTAATTCTGATTATGTCTGATTAAAACTAGTTCGTTTTAGTAAATTAATTTATAAATAATAATATATAATAATAATATATGCTTGAGTAATTTAAGGAATTATACTTATACACTTATAAAGAACCCTTATTTTATTTTCTTAGAATCTTAAGAGGTTTTTTTCCAATAAAATTTTTTTTTTAAATAGTGATTATTGATTATTATTATTCAACATTTCATATATTTGCACTTGCGGCTGTAATGATTTATGAAAAATATAGGCTTCAGGACGCATGGTAATAGTAGTTAGTACATAAAAATAATGAAATGAAAGGTCGTAGTAATCATTGATGTTTGTAAACATTACAGTTCTCGGAATAGACGCTTAAGAAAATATAAATCCGTTGTCTTCATGATGAATATTCAATAAGCTGTCTTACGCTGGTTTCCAATGACATTATTAATATATCCTTAGCTACCGCAACAAAACTTAAACAAATATACATGCGGGAGAAATGTCGGGAATAATATGAAACGTTTGCCTACGAGGCATCATTTGACATTTTAATAAGATATTATTTTTGTAAACCAATTTCAATTAAACAGCTGGACTGATGCCAAACTTTAGTAGGTTAAATGTGACACTAATAAGGGCGTGTCCTGCACATTTTGATATAGATACTCCCTGCAGTACATAGTTGCGTGATAAAATAATAAAGTTATATGCGTGTGTGCACCAGGTGAAACAATATAAACGACATTTTTCCGTTACATAATCTGAGTGTATACATATATAATAGCACATTGCATCCATAGGCGCCGTCGCTCCTGCATGCGTAGCACTACGCACGCAATACTTCCTTAAAAAATATTGCTTGCCCTCTGTCTGGGATCAGGTAGTCGGATTATAGTTTGATAATAATTCGTACAAATTTACCTCTTCTGTGAGGTCGACATCATATGGTTCTCACTTGAGTGGATATACATAAGAATTAAAATCATTAATCATATAATAATATCTTCGTTCTGTTGCTCGTTTAACCCGTAGTATGACACTACAATCGCTCAAAACAGGGATTAAACAAATACCTATTCACCAATCCTTACATACTTATTGCTTTATGCTTATTGTGGAAGAGACTGGTGACTGGGTTTTGTTGGGATACATAACTGGAGGGGGGAAGACAGGATTTATTTGAGACAACAGCTCCGTACGGCGCATTGTCAAAGTTAATCTTTATTTCCAATGATATAATACAGGTTTACTTAGATGAGGTAAAGAAATCAGTAACTATAAAAACTATAGTTTTACCGCGAATTCATAAAAATGTGAATTTTTAGAATGATTTTTGATATAATTTTTTTATTGTTTTACGGTCAGTAAAATATATCTAAATATTTTTATAATTCACATATCGGTAGTTGTATTGTTATATATATAGGTTTGATTAAAACATAGCGAGTAATTGAACAATTGTGTATAACCTATATTATTTTCCTGCTAATCATTGTATTTTTTATATCAATAAGTTATAATAAGCAATGTTAGTAGTTTTAGACTTTTAGTATCTACAATAATAGTATACAAAATATTATTTGTAATACAAATAATAACAATGCACCTGTATTATAATTAAGAGAAATATACATTGAGGCCCAGTATAAAAAAAAAATTGTAGCCCTTGAGTTATACTATATATTATCATATTTAAGGTACTTATTTTATTGTTGTATGGCCTTGATTTTCACTTTTCGAATTTATATATTTAATAATATCGAGGACCCCACCCATGGGGACGTGACCCTGGTCGAGCTGGCTGGTTTAAACTTATTTCATGGTTTAAAATATATTTAGTGTTTTAAATCCGTATCCTTATATTTTTGTTATTTTAACTGTATATACACTGTTAACACGCATAAAAAAAGTCCATTGTAATATTTATATTTTGTTTCTATGTAACATGATGGCCAACTATAGTGATTAGTGTCACTAGAAGATGATTGGCACAACATTATTGCCAATAAAAAACCTTAGCTTAATAATAACAGCATTGTTATGACTTATGATGTTTATTTAATACTGGTCGAATGATAGGTCTTATGGTAAGTTTTTTTCTTTATGAGCATATTTTCATAAGATAAAAATATAATACCATCTTATACAATAAGAAATTATAACCATCAATCAGAGTTCTACCTTCAGTCATTTTCAATTTGCATGTATACTTAGTATAACCAATTATTATTAGACACATTTACTTACTCATAATAAAAAAAAAAAAACAAAAAAATTTAAATCGATGAATTTTAATCTGCACTGTCAGTCGTCGTAAATATTGTGTATAATTTACGTAAAATATTTTCTTAAATTCCAACATGAACGATCAAGTTCCTTGCAGCGGACATCAATATTATATTAAAATAAATTTTTATTGGCCCACTATATACATATAAAATGCATGGTATGTTTGTATTTATAACGAAATTCGCCTTAGGACCTGTCGCATGCGCGTGTAGTACCAATTTTATAGAGCGGCGGCGGTGTATTCCTATCCCGCGCGTAAGCACCTCGGTATCGCGTAGTACCTATTATAATATTAAACGTTTTGGCTGGGCGCATAATTCAGAATTGCAATTCAATATATGTAGTTGTATTCATCGCAGCGTCACTCGAGTGGGGACAACGGGGCCGCACATCACTCGGGGGAATTATAGTGATCCGACGTTTTATCCCAATCGATATCAAACAACTGTAGCGTCGGCAATGCGCGTAGAGAAAATAATAATAATACCGACGAGGGTCTCGACTCATATATAGACGTATATTATGTGTGTGTTATTTCTTTTGTCCGGCATTACAAAATTTTCCTGCCGTTATGACCTGCAGGTAAATCGTGTGTAGAACATACGTATACACACGTATGATATGTGTATAAGAATATTATATAGACATGGTAACAGTTCTTCATGTACTATCTTTATATATATATATATATATATATATATTATAGGTATATAGACGCGCGTATACACCGGGTTTCATGGCGCACATCACACACTCCGCGCAGCAAGGCCAATGAGCTATACACCGCAGCCGCCACGTTCTCGTATAATTTATACGAGACAGATTATTATGTTTTACCCGTGATGTGTGTTGTTCAGTATGCGTTTCCAAAAGTCAATTTTCATGTGTATTTTTATTTTTTCCCCTTCTCCGCGCATACTGCAATAATATAGGTAATCATATATATTTTATAATATACGGTGTTCGTATACATATGTCTGTATATATATATATATATTATATATTACCGTGGTCCCCTGAGAGCTGCGGGGGGAGCATTCAAGTCTCCGCGGGATAATTTAATGCTCGGCGGCGTCTATACGGCGGTGGTGTGTTGCGTTCCATTTTGTTGTACAAATAATAATAATAATATTACACGCAGTATATATGCATACAATGCGTGTCGTAGGTACACGATAGTGTTATATTATTTTTTAACCGACCGGGGGGCAGACGCGGCGGCCATGTTTTGTGCCTCCTTCCCCACCCCCAAGGTGTGACCACCTCAAAGGACTCGGCCGGTTAATTAAGGCATCATTCACACGTGACACCCTCCCCCCAGCCGCTAATTAATCACGAGGATAAAAAATAAAAACCGTATTTATACATGGCTCTATACACGACCGTCATATGTCATATATTATATATGCGCGCGCGCGTGATGCAGATATATCAGTCCGTCTCGATGCCCGGGCACACATGCGCGTCGACGCCGACCGGTAATATTATTATTATAATACTTCTTGGAACATGTCCGGCCACTAATAATGTGACCGGGTCTCCGTCGATGGGTTTTCATCACATTACCATAATCTCGTGACATGACACTCTTTTGTGCGGGCGCGCGCGCGAGAGCTCCCGTCGGCCGCCGTTTGTATATCTACATGTAATATGTATTATATTTTTACACGGACATACGTGTCCGCGTTCGTATGTGTGCGTGTACGTGTGCGGGTGTGTATGTCGTGTATGTGTGTGTGTGTGTGTGTGTGTGTGTGTGTGTGTGTGTGTGTGTGTGTGTGTGTGTGTGTGTGTGTGTGTGTGTGTGTGTGTGTGTGTGTGTGTGTGAGTGTGTGTATGTGTGTGCGTGTGTGTGCGTGTGTGTGTGTGTGTGTGTGTGTGTATAATTACGTTATTAATGTTTCAGTGCGCGCGTATAGACTCTCCGCACTACTGCAGCACCGTATACAACTGCAGTACGCGCAGTCGAAATCTTGTCTCTATCTCGCGGGAATGATAAATATATTTCATTTTCTACATTCGACGAATAATTACATTGTACCTACGCGGCCGTGTCCGACGACAACGAATATATACGTTATTGTCGTCCCGACTCACGCAGGTGATCCAACGACAATGCGCGCCTATAACTAACACGTGAACACCGTTTTTGTGGCATGCGTAAAAAGAAATATTGTATTCTTAATACGTACAAGTATATAGATCGGTGTGATTTATATTACATATGTTACAATATTATATGTATATAGCTCGGTTTGTTCACATTGTGCGCGTGTAACGTATATAATATTATACGAGTACACGCATCGTGTTCCAGTCGAATCGTTTTCACTCGAGAAAAGAATCCGCGCGCCGCCGCCGTACCTATATAATGCATATATATCATGGGCTCATTTATTTATTGTCCGCAATTTTCGAACATAGCGATATTATATAGGCGGTATGTATAATGTATATTATATGTATTACAATGTACCTACCTACACACGATAGGTTGACACTGAGATCTATCTCTATATTATCGCAACGGACTCTTGTACATTTTCACGTTTCCCGTGTACATATTAAAATATACGCGCGGGATATTTAACCGCAAAAGAATATGACTACGTGCGTCGTTCCGTCGACGATTATTCTGTTCGATTCGCATGAATATATTACATTATACGTATTATTTTTCGCTCATTTCTTGGGAACCGCGTCGTTCTTTGCACACGCGCAGTACATTGCGAGAGACTACACTTTGTTATTGTATATTTATTTACGTAATTTATATTATATATATATATATTATACGTCTGTGTGTGTGTATACCGGTGCGCAAGTACTCTGTAATTTATCATGTGCTATCCTGGGTAAAACAACGTGTCCGTCGGTTGGTACACCTGGTGAAGATTTAGCAATACAGAAATACATTTTACATGCAGTATAATATCGACATCGCCATATATATATATAAAAAAAAAAAAAACACGACTATGAAAGTAGTTTATAGGACGTCTCTTTGTGGTCGATAGATCAAATCTGTTGCTGCAGATATTTTAAACTCTACGGAACAGGAAGCAACGCTCGACTGAGGTAGCATAAATAGTAATAAATAAAGCCGTCAACGGTCAAAGTCCACGGCTTGTTTTGTGTACTGCAGTTATAGAGTCAGTTCTAGTGTCTGCTATAGAGCATACGAGTCGTGAACAAAGAAGAGAAAAAATAACTGGCGAAGACGTTGAAGAGAAATTCATACGACCGCTGCAGGTTATTGAGTTTTATATGGATAGCATCATTAACTTTTATTTACTAAAATATATAAAATGTTCGACAAAGTTTCAAAATGCTGATGGGGGTAGAACGGAGAACTTAAAACGACCGTGGTTGTACTATTTAAGATAAATGAATTCTCAAGGGACACATATTATATATTCCGCATTTCCGCGTATGTTTTGTAAGAGTGCTAAATCATTTGAACGTTATAATCGTCACCGACCTCCGAATATACTTTATAAAGATAACTGTCGGACTCATAGCTTCCAGCAGTTTTAGCATATACCTTTGGCCCGAGAATATAATAAATATAGGTGTAGCTAACTTCAGCAACCCAAGTATCTAATTCTATACTAGTGTAATAACAACAGTGTATTAGTATTACTATATAGTATATAGTTATATTCTTATATTTTTATATAACTATAACTATAACGACCATCGTTAATTTCTTTGTACTTTGGACAAAGTTACTCACTTTTTCTTACAGTTTGAAATATTTACAGTCGTACAAAACAAAGTTACCATAATAGCCTAAAAGCTAATTCTGAAAACAATCGAAATTAATTGAGTTGAAATTTAGTCATTAGTAGTCATTACTCATTAATACTTACTACTTGCTAAGTATATTAATATTATATAAATTAAGCTTACTAAATTAATCTCTTTTGAACTATTTGTAGACGGATATTCAGATGTATTACAACACTATATTATAATATTATATAGATACTTATTTTTCCAAGAACTAAAAAGGTATAATTGGTGGTCCAATTAGTTATTACCTCTTACTATACACTATGCTTACTACACTCACACTTAACACACGTTTGTGTATTTATTTTAGATTTGTGTATTTGTAAAAAAGAATTTGATGTTATTTATTATAAGTGTTAAACATTGCCTAGTGGCATAAGACGGCTGTGCTTAATCGTACGGTCACCGGTTCGAATCCGGGCGTCACAGCCGTCTGGTGAGAAGATGCCGTTACCACCTCCTCCCAAACTTTAACATGTAGTTGAGTCTTCATAAAAATAATCGTTGAGATTTAATGGTCTCGATGCCAAATTCTCCCTAAAAAAAATATATATATATATTTATTATTTACACCGTCAATCAAGTTGTATTAAATATTTACCCGAAATGAACATTTGTCAGTGATCGAAAGAGTAAAATAAATACTGAAATATGTTGGTTGAAGATGTTGCAGATAAATATAGCTATTGTTTATTTCATACTTATCAACTAGTTAGTGTCAAGCATTCAAGAATTCATGTTATGAATAATAATTATGGATGAAAAAATTCGCGAGAGTTTGTGCCTATAAAAATAAAAAAAAACCACTTCATCCAATTGTAAACTAAATATAGACAAACCGTGCAGCAGCGTGGATAAACGACGTCAATGACGCCTCTTTTTTTTAAGTTAGAGAATTTACTACGTCAAAAGAATATATATAATAGTATGCGTTTATATTTTTGACAATTATTTTGGAATTAAATCGGACCGGATTATTGTATATGGAAACTGGGAAGAGAAAAAAAAGGAATAATCATGTAGGAAACTCGTTATATTGGACTGCGTCAGGTGTTACTATTAAATTATACTCTATACCTAGATTAAATTGATTGTACGCGCTAAGCATCTCTGAAACACGTTTATTCATCAGTATCACGAGATTTTATTATTGCATCTGTTCTCCAACCTCTCCCCCGTTTTTTGTTGACTTCGGTGTTTTTATCGGTATAAATACATATAACACAATATGATGGCGTCATGTATGCCTATATACAAAAACATGGAGCTCGCGCGGGTGCTGCCGAAAATCCCGCAGTTGCACACCTACAGAGTGAAGTCAATCGTAAATTGGACCGCGGACAGGTAGACAATAACGTTGGTGGTTTAGCGCTGGCGGCACCCTGTACAGCGTCGGTGGCGGCGGTGGTACTAGGAATGCCACCTGGGAGGCAAACAGGCCGACCTTCGACGGGCAGCAAACCACCGCCATCGCTGCCGCCGTCATTGCAGCCGTCGCCGCCGCCGTATAGCCAAGTGATGTCTTCATCAGCACCCATCGAGCGTGCGCGCGCCCGTCTGTTCATTATTATTATTATTATTATTATTATTATTATTATTACTATTATTATAACTTATAACTATACCGTATATACGTGTTTGTGTGTGTGTGTACTCTATACACCAACCCGGGGTCGCCAGTTTGGGTAAATCTGTGAGTGTGTGTGTGTGTGTAATAATAAAAATAATATGAAAATAAAAAAAACATTATTACACCTCGACCGACGGATGGTTCTTTGCTGCCGCAGTAGAAAATAATTCGTGTATAGCTATCTAATCGGCGACGATTGTTCCGGGTCCGCGTGTTTTGTTGCATGCGATACCGCGATGTGTATACTATATTGTTTTTTAATTGAAACACATATCGCGGCATGAGCTGTGTCGGAACACGATTGACGGGGGGGGGGCGGAAGCAGGGAATGAGCAATAATTGTCTTCGCCCAATCGAAACCGAAGATGTCGCGCGCGATAAGTTAATTATATATATGGCATTCCGCGTACAAATTACGATCGTTAAAAATACCAGACGTTACGGACGCGGGGGTTGAGGGAGGGCACTGGTATAATATTATACCTATGAGACTTGGACATAATACGCCAAACTAATTACCGTCGCCGTTTTAAACCGGTGCAGGACAGGTGCGGGAAGGCCGAAAATGAAAAAAATAAATAAATAAATAAAAACGCGATTCGAATACTCGCCGCAACGACGACAAAGTTACAATTATTATATAGTTTTTTTTTTGTTTTGTTTCCACTCGTTTTTTCATATATACTTACATACATACATATATATATATATATAGGTATAGGTAGGTGGAAAAAAGTATAGCTTGTATATAAAACGGCCGTCGACGACGGGCTATTGTCCAATGTCCTTTTCGGGCACACAATGAAAGAGAAGAGATTTCGCCGGTTAATTAGTGCGGGTATTGGCTCTAAGGCGGTGTCACCCGTCGTCGTCGATTCGACGACATTATACGCGCACGCATATAATATGTATATACACGTCCAACACACTCTTCTATTTCTGGGCCGTCTGCGGAATCCGGAAATTTGCATTCGCTAATTAAACCGCGACGCGACTGCATGCCGACGCGTATATATGTATTATTATATTATGTACGCGCGTACAGTTTGCCAAGTCGAGTCAACCAAAAGGGTACGGGCGAGAGAGACGAACCGCGGGAATATACTGCACGTAGTAGTACATATTTATACATATTATTATGTAACTATATAAGAATAAAGCGCGCGTATTGTGTCCAAGGGAAGAGGAGAGACATTCGCGTGCGTACTGCGTACGTATATATTATGCGCTCCGTGTGTGTCGTCTTGACGGCCAAAACGAGGGGATTAAAATAATCCACTGCTGGCTGCTGCCGTATAGCTCGTGACACCGTTGTTAACAGGCTTTCTTGATTTTTGTCCGACCCGAGTTACGCGCACACGATCTACTTGCGCGCACAAATTGTCTTTTGTCCGTGATGTTGTGATATAATTATCGTTGGATCTCCACCATACTTGTACCACGCACATCGCCACTGCTGAGAGCTCTTCTAGGTCTGCCTTACGGATAAAGATTCGAAAATATTGTGTTTGCGATAAAGTGCTTACTCCGATCGTCATGAACGACGTTTGCATTGACCGTGCAGTACATACAATACATGTGTATACCCTGACAGATATAATATAACGGGCACTAACTCTTACCTGATCGAATAGCTTGTTTATATTATACTTGTTTAATTCAATTCTATACTCTATATAAGCGCCGTCACACGGTCTGAAAAACGGTTAAAATAAAAATTTAGATTTTTTTTTTTTAAATTTACATCATATTGAATCGACTTGTCCTCGTCGTGTTTTATTTTTTATTTTTAATTGAAATAATGAATGAATTTTTGGTCGTTTGGAGCAATGCCCAAAACGTAAATTATATAAAGTGTCTATAAAGGAAAAACAAACTTCATATGAAATATTATGTATCTTCTTTTTAACAACGAGTAGATTATGTTATTAGGTAGGTACTATAGGTACCTAATGCGGTAATATCAATTGGTTATTATATCCACGCGCTCGAAACCAGTATTTCGGTGGTTTTCAACAAATTTTGAATTATTATAATATGTTTCCTTTGCTTTATTTACAACCAACCGAGTTCAAGTTATAATCTATATGGCGAATACTTAATTGTCTACATACTCATATACTACATACAATTACACTTTTGACGTGAAGTTACGTTTAGGTATAAAAGTTTTTTGTTTTGTAATCTCAATATATATATACTGCAGAATCGCTGTATTTGCAGGTTTTGATATAATTCAAATACAGAAATATATATTATATTTTATGTGTGTTAACTGTACGGAATATGTATTTTTACTGTTGTTAATATGGTTGTGGTATAATTAAATCACTACATGCGTTTTCATAGGTTAGCTATAAATGATTATTTTTAAGCACAATAATGCAATAATGGCGTACAATATACCTATTATATACAAATATAATTGAGATCCTCTGCGTAGGTACGATTTATTTGCCGGCTGTCGGCGTTGATTAGAAGATTTTTTTTTTATAATTGCCCTAGACACTCCTGATGTACAACATAATCAATTCGCTTTTGGCTTCGCGAGTTTTTGGCACACGTATCTACATGTTAAACAGTGAAGCTTGTATTTTTTTCTTTCATTACTAACACATAATATACAGTACTATATGAGTTATTAAGATATTATTCGATTTGAATATTACTGTCTGCCGCGGCAGCGCGATATATAGCTGCAGACAACGAATCAAATAAGCAACATAATATGTATGACGATTGCTGCTGACTATATATGTATAGATAACTACGGGGGTGAACAGCAGGTGTTGGGTACGTGAAGAAAATAAAATATGTTGTTAACCATTATATGGATACATTTTTTTTTCACAACCGAGAGTGTGTTTATTATAATTGAGTTGTTCGGCATGCTGCAGCCTATTTCCATAAGATATATTATCTTGTATTTTACGACGCGCTTATTACTGTACACTAGAAGGTAAAAAAAAAAAAAAGAAAATTACCATCTCATGGATTAAATAATATACCTATTCACAAGTACGTTTGATATCGAATTTTGAATTTTTTCGACTGGTCTCAACCCCTTTCCCCGTGTATGGATAATATATATATATAATATATATAACATCGCATACGTACATTAGCTCATATATTATAATTTATAATACATATTTTATTTATCTTATGTATACCGTATAATGTTATAGGTGTAGTACAGTGTATAGTGGTCGTAAAGCGGACATCGTCGTTTACGATTATACGATTATGAAAAATCACGCGACTGTGAATATCTTTCGATCCGCGGGGGCGATGTGCATGCGTCGGGGGAGGATACGATATTGTGTTCCTTAGCGCAAGACGTCTATAGCTATACATATATTCGCACATAATATATAATATGTACGTTTCCTGCGCGCGCGTGTATATATTATAATAATATAATAATATGTACGGGGAGGTATATGATGTGTGATAGATGGTGCGGCGGCCGGCGGGACGCACAATAATGCACGCGTGAAGAGGATGTGCGCGTATGGTCTTGGCGTGTACACGTTTAACGACAAGGCGTGCGTATACTTATATATATATATAAAATATGTATTATGAATAATAATAATATTATAATATGTACGCGACGGACGCACGTCCCCGCGCCCGTTTCCGCGCCTCGTTTGTCGAGAGGGGTTCATTGTGCAGTGACGGTTGTTGTCGCCGACGACTGTCACGACAGGGCGTCTTTCGACAGTTTACACGACGTATATATAGGCGTATATAATATTATACTCTATACATACGCGGTGCTGCTGCTATATATATGCTAGCTGTTGCCTGGCTGCTGCACAAAGCCGCCGAGACGCGATTTCTGCAGGGACAGCAATCCCCCGTAAATCATGGTATGCACCTATATATATATATATATATATATGTGTGTGTTATATAATAATGTGCGTAAATCGGATTACGCATCATTGTCCGGGACCATATGTACCCGCGCGCGCGGTTTCATTGACCGAAATCATTACAGCCGCGACGGTGGTTTTCGTCTTTATTTTTCTATGCTAAACTCGCCGCCGTCGCACCGTCGACCGATTATTATATTCTACAACGGTTGTAGAGTTGAAGAACCGCACAATGACACCGCAAGCACCCCGTGTACAATACACTTATGTACAATGTATACGTACGCGGGGTGTTTTGTGTTTTATTCGCCTTTTGTCTAGTCCCATGCGCGTCTTCGACACCTCGCGCTCCGCGGACCACAGGATTACATATTATTGCTGCACCGGCAGCGCACGTATATATTGACTACAACAATCGGTCAGTAGTCGACCGCCACCGCCGCCATGCAGATGCCAGATGACCGGCACGAGTGAAATATTATACAACCATAATATATTATTATTATTATTATTATATTATTATGTGCGCATAAGTCCCTCGCCGCAATTTATTCGTTCGGATCCCGCGGCAGTGTCGTGCGACGATTTGTCGATCGCGGATTCGCCACAACCACGTATGTACAGTGGCGCCGATCATATAGTTTATCTATGACAGATGATCTTAGTAGATTTTGTTGGTGGGAGGTGAGATATTTTTGTAATTATTATGTTATACTATTTTGTACTATGTATAGTTAAATAATAATAACTACTATATAACAATTTAGTATTTTATTTATATAAAACGGTCAGTTACAGCTTATCTATTTACATTCGGATCATATATTAAAAAATGATTGTGTTATGTTTAACAAAATTCCGGAGGATTGTGGGGGACCCTTTGATATTTTATGTCATAGTAAATTTTTAGCGCTTCGGCGCCACTACATGTATACATGGTATGCCGGTAATAAGTGCGTGCACGCTGCAGTGCCGTCGTCGCGTACTGAATTCTGCAACCTGCACCACAATATTCGTTACATAATAATATCATATATTATAATATACAGACAATAAATACGTAATGTTACGGCGTTAGCGCTGCAGTGGTAACTGAAGCCTCGCCTTTGGGCCAACTGCCCGGTTTTTTTTCTTTCGTTTTGATATTTTATAATGACATAATATAATCCGTCGCCGTACGTCCATGCCGTAGTTGTTTCTATTGGTTTTGAATATATTTTCGATTTTGCAATCCAATTTATTATACGCGACACATATGGACGCTCATATTTATGGTAAGTGGAAACGTTTTCCGTATACTGGTTGTGTGTTTATATTCTAATTATTATTACCTATGGTACCTATTATTATTGACGCATATAAATATTTTAATACGATTGTGTTTTATATCATTCTCATTGATATTTTGGTATCTGTTTGTCATTTACATTTTTTTAGTTTATTACTTTACGTTTTAATTTAAAACAAATTGTTTGGTATTTTATTTTATTACTAAGCCCCGACCTAATTATTAAATTCAACTCGAACAAATCCATTAAACTTCCCACATTTGGATGGAGTCATTGGATTTTGATTTGCTCGGAGTCGTTAAATACATTACATTTTACTTTACGAACTAATAGAGAGATAAAGGTTTAACTATAAATCTGTCACGCATTATAATTTATCTGCTGAATATTTATCGGAATCTAATTTAAAGGTATTCATGTGTGTATACTATATATATATTACATTATTAATATAGGAACAGTTTCAGTTGGTAATATAATAAAAAAATTGATAAAAATACAAATATTTGATTTTTTTTAACATTTTTTTTCCAACCCACTGTGTGTGTACCGGTTACAAGTGATATAAATTATCGAACTTGTTTTTTCTTCTTTTCTGATGAAACCGTCCGAGATCTACACACATACACACACCATTACGTTGTTTGTCGAAGAACGAGAAAGAATCGGTTAGGACCGCGAAACAAGGTCGCGTGACAGTGCACGTATGTATAATAATGTTCACAGGAAAATATTGCCTACACGGCTTGTATTTTGTTTTTTTTTTATCTATATATAATTTAATTTTTTTACCACTGTTGGAGGAACGACCGGTTGAATAAATCACTATATATTTGTGCTTTGGAGCCCACTGATTGCGTCTTATGTATGTAGGTATATATATATATATATATATGTATGTATGTATGTTTGTGTTTGTATGTGAAGTCCGATCGCCAGCTCTATTACAAGTGATTTATTGAACGAAATAATAGTAACACGAAAGGTATATATCTCACGAAATTTCCTTCTCGACTGCGTACACGCCTCGTAGATATTTTACTCCTCGAATGTATAGGTACGGATAATATACATGTATACACGCACGCACGTATATATTAATGTCTACATATAGTACACACGATAGTCGTTGCTCGCGCAATCGCGTTTTATTATCTCTCGTTTAATTTATTATTGTTTAAAAAAAAACCTTCTTTAATTGGCGGATCTCTCATCCCGTGACTCTAGCGGCGTGACGAGTGTGTATATACATTATATAATTCGACAACGGTTAATTCAGTTAATTGGTCCGTATTCGTATGTGTGTGTGTGTGTGTGTGTGTGTGTGTGTGTGTGTGTGTGTGTGTGTGTGTGTGTGTGTGTGTGTGTGTGTGTGTGTGTGCGCGCGCGTGTATGCGTATGTGCGTGTGAGAACTTCGGTGACGTGAATGCGTCACAAGATTATCATGTCTTACACGCGTGTATATTATATTATAATATCGCGTACACGATATGGCGATGTGATACACTATTGTCCGGCGGCAGCGGACGTAATGACGACGATGACGGGGTGATGAGAACCACTGGACCGACGGAGTTAATGATGACATTACCGCGCGCCGAATCGTGACTGTACGGGAAGAATATAATATAATAATATCGTATCTCGGGCGTACCGTGCATTATATATTATGTAGAGGCGGTTTGGGGCCGAACCGATACTCTGTATTCTTCTTGTTCTTCTTCTACTCCTCCGGTGCTGCAGCTGCAACAATTCGTGGTGGAATGGCCCCGCCGTCGCCGCCAGTCTATTGAGATTGCTATATACGTGTTTCTTTCAACGTTGTAACACCAATTTTCTCGTTTAATATAACCGTGCGCGCATGATCTCTTCATCTCCCCCGTGCGGTGCGTGCGTGCGTGTATGTGTGTGTGTGTGTGTGTGTGTGTGTGTGTGTGTGTGTGTGTGTGTATGTGTGTGTACACATTGTATAATATACCTTCCTACTCTTCCCTGACCAACAGCGTGAGAGGAGGTGACGGGAGGAGTGGAGTCGTGCTTATATGTATACATTTTGTAATTTTTTTTTTTTTACGCGTGTAAGTACGTGGTACTTCCAAACAAAAGGCCGCCTTCGGCTTGTGGCGTAGCGGGGGCACCGAGAAATGATGAAGACATTAAAAATCCATCAGACCGCGAAGCGCGCACCGAAAATCCGTTTTTATCGGGTTGATTACACAAACACAATATAAATTGTGAGGAACTGCGGCTGCGGCGGCGGCATAATTACTTGTTTGGTGCACAGTGTTTATACCCCGTCGTACGCTCTCTCTCTCTCTTTCTCACTTTAACTCTATGCAGCGCTGCACAATAATATATAATATAATATAATATAATACACAATTTACACTGTGAATACCGAATTATAAGAGAGATACATGTTGATACCCGCCGAGAAGTGTTTACGGAAGCGTAACCCCGAATGGAGTATTAACCGTGTATTTGTTGTTTGGGGTCTTTATCAGCCGCCGCAGCTCGCAGCCACAGGTAAACATCGTCGCAGAAAATGCTACCGGCATTTATAGAGCGGTACCAGCTTATATTATTTTATTTCATGTGTATAAGGTAGTCCGTATACTCGAAACATACCTACACGTTCTATACGTGTATATATATAATATATATATATATATATATACGTTTATACAAGTGACATGAACCGCAAAGTCGTCATCGTCGTCGAGTTTCCCATGCGTATAGGTATAATATGATAGTTGTTCAATCAGTGCAGCTGCCCGTTCCCCGCTGCGGTTTCGGCATTGCAGCATAGTTCTCTGTATTCTCTGTCTTGTTTTTTACCCTCAATTAAAGGCATTATATCCTCCGAGCACAATGTTACGTATTATAAAAAGGTTCTCTCGGAAATGTATTTTCCGGGACAACTATATTGTCGATTATGATTCAGCCATTACATACGCGTGCACTGCGATTATATAAAATATATATGAACATGTATTGGTACACGTAGCGATCATAATATTGTTGTTATTATTATCGTTATTACGTATCCCTCGATCTTCACTGGATAATTTCTTCCCGCGCCATAAATGTTGTACAACATAATATAGGTATAGTGCGAGTAATCCGTAGGTATATTTAATGGTATTTCGATCGCGTATACTTATAATATATATAACCTGTACCCGTTCACACCAATCATACAGAACGTAATCATCAATATATATATATATATATATACGCGTCAATCCGGCTATGTTTGATGATTGTATTAGAAAATCATTCACCCTTTGGACTATGTGCGTATACACCTGAAAATGCTTGTTCGATTTTCTTGACGAAAACTTTCTAACAGTGCTCTTGCATGCGTGTGTAAATCTCAATTAACGCGCGAACACGTGCGAATGGCCGCGTTATGTGATTCGACGCCAGAGGCACCTCATCATACATAATGTTATAATACCGAATCGTTTGTTCGTGTTTACGATTACCGCCATTTTGTTTTTTTTCCTACGTCTTAACGCGTTTCAATCCAAAGCACATTAAAATAAGGTCGAATTTTAACCCAACGTGCATGTGCCGTGTTATGCATCGTTGAAGTGTTGTAACGCGATATTTAGATATTAAAGACGCAAAAATAATACAGCTGCATAATTTAACTATATAATTAAGTAGATACATGTTTAAAATATACTGAATTTTAATGTATGGTAATAAATTAACGAAAACGTCAAAATTGATTAAAAATCTCTTAGTGTTTGCCATAATGATGTTTTTAATTGTGTCTGTAAATTATAAAGCCCATATAATGTCTTATTTAGTTTATAGATCTTTATTCTATTGTTTCTTATACTAATTTTAGTGTTACAATATTTATTTTATTTGAAAACACGCACTAACACTCAATATCTTCTAAGAAATTACATATAAAAGTGTTATAGATAACATATATAATTTTATATATTATGTATATTATTGTATATTATATATATGTACTATATAATATATGCTTTAGGTATACATAGCCTATTTAATTATATAGTAGCCAGTAGGCACTAGGCACACTGTACAAGTAATCTTAGTTTTTACAAATGATACCTACGTCGAATACTTATTAAAATATCCTACACACCATCATAAGTCATGTATATGTATTGAAGAGCTTGCAGAGGTTATAATAATCGTGTAAACAATAATATTTATTATTTATATTATATATTTAAAATTTTCAAAACTATTAATGTAGCCAATGTAGTTTACACTATTTAGATTAACGTATAGGTAGTAGAAAATTCTAATAAAGATCAGTGACTTTGACCTCAGAAAATATGGTGAAATAAGTGAGTTATTTGAAGGACGTCAAAAAAATCAATTTAGTTTATAAGGCATGTACATAAAAATCAAATCAAATTATTCAACGAAAATTAGTTTATTGAACGTCCCGTAGTAGTGTAATATATTTTCGCATTCATACGTACCTATGTGGCTATGTATAATACTATAAAAATGCCTATAAGCAAAATATGTTTAAATATGTGTGTGTTTGTGTGGTGTACTGAATTTCAGATGTAGTAAAGGTGCGTTTTGCACTCTCATATGGTAAAATAACAACAGTTTAAATGCCACTTATTATTTAAGAAATGCATTGCTTGTTTTCTAAATAGACATTTAAACGATTTATACGTGCCCTCCGGTGTCACCGCTACGTGCCCTCCGCTAGGAGTGTTTTATATCTATTTGTAAGTCCGCTGGATCCGCCAACTTAACATAAGTGCGTAGGCTAAATAAAAGAAAAAAAAAAAATCGAAAACAAAACCGCAATGTGTTAAACACAAACAATAGGACATTGCGCGTTTAATTTTTTTTTTGTATTTTTTTATTTTAAATCATGATAAATTGACCTTTTGTTTTGGTATTTTGTGTGTGTGTAGGAAGAAGACGATTATCAGTGGTGGACCGAGGAGGACCTGTGGAAGTTTCCCCCGCCGCCTCCCCGTCCACCGTTCCTGGAACCCCCTTATCCAGACGGCCTGACCACTTGCGACCTATGCACATGGGCCCTACAACCTCTAGACGGCACTGACAACGGTGAGTGTTTAAACGGCTATTGTGCCGCTCATTGTTATTTAACGTTCTTTTGTTTTGTTTTAACCGGGTATACACGTATCTATAATATACTCACGGGCCCCCCAACTCACCTCTACGGCCCGACTGTATGTATAGCCGACGACGTCTCCCCCGGCCACGACCCGTTACCCGGCGTTCATTTCGTACACCGTTCGAGTGCGCTGCGCCGCTCGGTAATGATTTTCGTTTTCACGCATTTGATGATTACGATCGAAATAATAAAGATTTCGCCTCGCGTCTCGCTCTCGCATAATGGAACGCGCACGAGGATAGTATGCACGCTATTCAGTACATATTTATGTATTTTTGGTACTTATGCTCTATGTATACATATATCCGAGTAAGCATTTTATTATGTAAGATGTGCGCGACCAGTGCGAGCGGGAACACCTCTTTAACAGCTATGTCCAAATCACGAACGTTTTATTTATTTATTTCTCTCCGTCTCCGAATCTGTTTTTTCCCCACTCTGTCTCTGTCTCTCTCGTCGAGCGCATCTGAAATAGTTTTCAGCTGGGCCTAGCCGTACAGAAATATACGTTTAAGGGATATACGCCCAACAGGAAATTGCTCGTTGGCCGCGATCCAATTCCGATAAATTAAACGATGACAATTGGCTCGTCTCACCAAAGTTTTCATTATGTTTTCCCTCTCGATGCAATCTTAAATGAAACCTCTATTGGATATTTTTAGACGATAATAATAACATTTCCGCACCATAGTCAACGACAGTTATTAAATAGCTAATTAGATATGTAATAGTTTGCTTCGAATACCTGAACGCATGTTGTTTGAAAATCAGAATTCTTGATTTTTTCTTCTACTGCAATCGAGCGTTAATGTTCCAACACTTGGGGATCACTATAATATTGTAGTGTATTAATATGTATCACTTTTTAATTATAAATCTTGATAAATATTTTGGTTACACGTCAACTCGTGCGTATACTTGCGTAGTTGCGTGCTAAGACCAATATAATATTATCGTAACGGGTATTACATGATTAATTATTTTATCATGTTTCCATATGAATAATTATATATTTTACCTCGGGTTTCAGAAAAATGTTTTACCTATCTATAAATGTCGTGTACATGGACATGTTATGTTAAACTATCAAATCGATAACGCAATAAATACATACCTGTATGACATAGAAAATTAGAAACGAGAAAAAAAAATGACCGTGCTAACGTGTATCACCGTTATAAGTCTGCAAGTGAATTAAAATAAAACACCGCATTATAGGACATATCGTCAATGCGGTACATATAAATACGAGACATGTCTTATAAGATGACGAGCAAAAAACGAAAACGGAGTTTTAGATTACAAAGCAAAATAACGTCGACGCTAACCCCACACGATCCCGTCGAAATGATATACATTTATAATGCATATATACGTAGTATATGTAGGATATGTAATAGTATATACTTCGATATGTTGCATACGAATATACGATTTCCCGAGACTCCGGCAGCGCGGCGGCGTGTGATTAACACTGGTCACAATTGGTCGGCACGGCGGTCGTGTCTGCGCTAATGGCTTCATTGAACGGTGCTTTTGTTCGTGTGTTATTATACCTACGTGCAGGTCTTATTCGCGGGGCTCGGGTGATTTCGCATTCCATCGACACGTGCCATTAAAATGGCAACAAATCACCGGCCTAATGACTTTCTAGTCGACGTCGTCGGTCAGATCGTGCAGTGTTCGCGTTTATATAAGTATATAATATATAGTATAATATCATGTACGTGTTACAGCGCACATAATATATATATATATAGGTGTATCCCAATATAACTGCCGTCGCGGTACATTGATTGTAACCGACACGATACGCCGGACCCCGGGACGACGGGCGGTATTTCGCCAACAGTCATTTTCCCATGTGCTCGTGTAACATATAAATTATAATATTTAATACTACTCACGGCCACCGCATATTATGCGTAAAAAATAACCCGCGTTACGATATTGCGTTGTTATTGCTATGTTATTTATGATTAGTACCCGGCATAACGCGTACGATTATCCCAGAGGCGGTTTGAACATTTACATCTTATTGGGGCAAATCAAATGAAAGTATAGGTATAAAAACAACCCCGAAAAAAAACGTTAATACCATGTTATCACTAATGAGTACAATATATTTAAAAGTAACTATTATACCTAAATAAAATTTTAATTTATTCAACCCAAGTTTGACTAAAAAGTGCAGTGTTAAGCCTGACACAGAATAATTGTCGCCTAAATTTTTTTTTTTTTACCGGGGCCGTGTCCCCGTAGAAGGTGTCTGCGATTATTATCACTACTATCATATCGGGATGACGCGCGATATACTTATAATGTGTGGTGCCGCCCGTCTCTCGTTTGTCCGCAGTAAAATATGTTTGTTTTCTTGTACTTATACATAGCGATTTACTTTCGAATGATTCTATACCGCAGTATCAGTGTCGCGTATATTTTACGTATTGTTTCGGGTCGCACCACAGTCTTACCCATACGCGGTGCGTGGCCCACGCACCAGGTTAACATAGAGAAGAGAGGAAAAATATCCTGAACGAAATAATTAAATTTCCATGTTGAGAAAATAAACACACTTATATACCTAGTAGTCGAACCCACTCGTACAGATTTCGGAAATGAAAACATTTCACATATGTTTGATGACTGCTATAATACACATCTATATAATATTGGGCTACCTGCAGGAGTTCTGTCCGAGTAATTTGTATTCAACTACCTACCTACCATATTATACAATATATACATTTGTTCTTATATTATTTCAACTGCAGACGCGTTGTAAACACGTATAAATGATTACTGAATAGATTATAACGTGATATTGTAAGTACTATTACACATATATTTATAATATTATACCTGTACCTATACATAAGTATATTAGATTATCGCAGCTATAGGTGGTGCACGTTTAAAAACTCTGGAATGAATAAAATTCGTGCTGCGTTTTATAAATTATCTTTACTCATGTGATAATGAGTAATTTTAAATTTATTATCCGTTTATATATTATACACCGATCTTTGATCGTTTATTAATTTCGATGGAAACACCTCGTTGAATTCCTATAATACCAGCTAGTGTACCTATAATTTCATATATATTTTATTTTTTATTTAAATTGAACTCACTTATTTTACTTGAAGTATTAACGAATTGGTTTCCTTTTTAAGTCTCAATTTCGAAGAATACTTAAATAAATTCTCGTTTTTATTGGCATTTAATATAAAGTATGTGATGTTTGGATATAGCTGCTAAATTATTATTATAATATGCTGTACGCGCACGTCGTATAACTACTTGTCTACTTAAATAATGTGTATAGCTCGTATATAGAAAACAATATTTGAATTTTTGCTTCTTAGCGTGCATTATTATAGTAGGTTGGTGTACCATGCACACATATATACATGCGAACCGTATACTTAACTTACGTGTTTGAGACGGTTTGGCTCGCTGGTTTTGTTTCTGAAAATTGCATGTTAGCCGACGCAGAGTCATAAATTCAAACACACTAGGCGTGTGTAACATATGACCCGGACGTTTGGGAATCAACTATGTTATTATAGACAACGGCGTCTGAAGCTTCGCAGAAAACCTGGATTTTGGCATGAAAACCAGACCACTATATCTCGGGGTCCCGATTACTGCAGGGCGCTCGCATGTACACGCGTACTCGTGTATTAACCGCTGACGCAGACCACGCGCAGAGCGAGAGAGGACGAGGTGAGCGAGAAAGGAAAACATTAATCACGTCATTTTTAACACGTCCCGTATAATATATAATAACGACAGTGTAATTTTTTGTTTGCCGAAAACCAGAATGGTGTTATGCCGACACAGCCCAAAGGAGCTTATGATTTGTGTATTATCGTAGACGTTTAACACCGACGACAAAATGAGTTGTTACAATCAGAGCCGCCGCCGGAAAGAGGTGTAACGCTTAGTTTACGCAGGATACATCCTTAGTTTTTTTTTTTCCGTCGTGTTCAAAACCGGACCCGCTCCTGGATTGGATAATGACGGTTCAGAAATCATTATAATGAATGGGTTCTTATCATCATGGGCGAAAATATCACGTTCCCCTCGGTGCGATGGCGGCGTCGAATTTATGTACACCCAATATACATACCTCCATGTCAAGTTCATTATATTGGTATCCATGTGGATGGGAAAGGTAAAAAAAAAGAATCCCGACGAATGGTTTTTTAATTTAGCTATCAGTTGATACAATATCTTTGACAGGTATAATTATGGCTAGTCGACAGAGACGGGTTTGTGTGTGTGGATCCATGACATTTAATTAAAATATATCAGTGTTGGTTATAAAGAGAGAAGTATAAGCGATAGCCGCTGGCAATCGTGCTGTGGTGTGGCGGTATATTGCCGCGTTATATGGGTGCGGGATATGTTTTGTTCAGGCTGAATCACCCGGGAACAAAGACCCGAAAAATGGATGTCATTTTTTTTTCACTTGTGAACCACGTAACATTACTATATTATTATTACGTCTATTGATCATATTTGATCGATTTCAATTAGTTCAATTTGAAAATCTGTCTAAAATTGTCATAACAGCCCTGTCAGCATTACCTGTACGGTTTATTCGAAGAAACAACCATATTCACATAAGAGTTCTTTTTATAGTTATTCAACAGACATAATAATTCAACATACGCGTGTAAAATAGAATTATTTTTCGGAGGAATAATAAGACACCGAACACCGTCGGGTGGTATACACAGTTGATATAAAATTAATTATTCTGAAACGATTTTGTATAATGCGGCAAAAAAATAAACTTACTGCATTACTGCCGATGGCAGTCTTTTATTTTATCGATGAATGATTTCTTGTCGATCTCATTATTCTTCTTAGTTGACGGAAGATGACGGTAATTCGAAACTCACCTGAGATATACAGCTGAATTTGTTGTGTTTACCGCCAATATTTACATATATTTACGGTCCGAAACCTTTTCAACTGTACAAACAAGACATACCCGACTCTCCAAAATCTCATGTGTATTGGTTTACTAGTTCATTGAAGCCGTATATAGAAAAAAAGCAAGTAAAATGAGTGGAAACAAGTGTCTCCCTGTGTGTAAAACCCGAATCCACGGGGAGAGCTCGTTAGATCACACAACGATGACGGCGACGATGAAAAACCGGCTTCGGAAATATTATAATTTACGGTCTTCGAGTCTCCTGCCGAAAAAAACGACTTGAACATTGTTAGAAAAACAAATACAAAACCCACACCCGGCCACACAGCAAACACAAAAGGTCATCGAATGAACACATAAATCATTCACAAATTTAAGACATTTTTCCGTAACTTGCTCTCTTTGGTATATTTCTGGAATCATATATAATATACAAAAATATAGTTACTGATTACTATAAGATAATCACGGTGGGAAAACAAAATGAGCATATATACAAACTTGCACAAATAATGTATTTTTCATTTTTTGTCATTATGTCATAATTTTTTTCGTTACGCATGGGAACGTAATATAATAAATATAATAACTAATAATATAGGTACCTATGTTTATACTTATACACTTTGAAATTTAATTCGTAAAAGTAAAAAAATAATAATAACTTGTACCTAAACAATTCCATTTATCGTAGTCCTTGAAATATAGCATAGATTAGACAATTACAATACTGTTTCTGCATTAGATTATAATTCACGAAAAACGAAATATTAGTTTACTGTGTGTGTATATAGTTTCCCAAGAGTTAATTGTTTTACCAACAGTTCATCAAGTTTTCAAACAACCGGTATTAATTACTTAGAAACTTTATGTTACTATATTGAGTATATACTTGTTTAATACTGCTATACTGCTTATATAATACTTACCTACATATATTAATTAATTTATTGATAATTTAAAAATATTCCAACTTCTATGCAAATTTCACTTAACATGTTATGTAAAATTTAGTTAAAAAATGTGTAGTAATCTGGTCTAGGCATACTTGTGATCATTAATTATTCCAATCAAACATGCAAATTCATAAATTACGGGGTCCAACCAATCGTAAACATTCAACATAGTTTAGAAACTAAATATTTGCATAACTGTTCGAATCACTAATGGTGAGCTTATCGATTTGCGCACACTGTACCTACATATCAAGATTTAACTTCACAACGCCATTCATAGCAAATATACATTTTACAAACAGTCATTTTAGTATAACCATTAAACAATTAAATATTAATGTATTATTACACACTATACACTATATATAGTTATATGTCGTATTAATTGTTTTGAAATAGGTTATACCGATCTCGTACTTTAACTATATAGTTTAGCTTTTTTATTTGTTATTGATGTTGCTTCAAAATTATAAATTAGTTATAATATTTTATCATTCAGTTGAATAATACTTTTCAATTATGGAAATGCCATTTTGAACTTCTTTGTTTCTTTTTAATTTCATAAGATAATATCTTAAAGTGAGAAACCACTATATAGTATATGAAGATGACAGACTGGTAATTCAATTTCGTTGTTGAAACCGATAAAGTTACGAAATAAAGTTTTTAATGTACATCAGGGTAGTAAATCCATCTCAGAAATGTTTAATTTAATTTTAATCATTATACATTTATACATATAATTTAAAGTGCTATATAAACATATACATAATATACTCTAAGTTGACTAGTCAATAACGATTGCACGTCATATTTTAATTGAAATAATTGAATTATAAAAACAATAGATTTCGAGACGGCAAATTGGCATTGCGTAAAATACATGTATATAAGCTAGGTATAATTATAGTTTCGTGATGAAACGAGGAAAAAATTAATTCTCTACTCTCGTAGAGTTTAAAGAGCATAATTTTAATTAAAATATTAATAAAACAAATTTAGTTGACGCGTAAGGTACATATTTTTTGTGGGAGTTGCAATGTATCAGCCGCGGTTGATGAACTTTGGTGTAGATATTCTCGGTATATAATATACCAATATGGTTTCGACGACGTGAGTGCCGAGTGGTCATCGACTTATCGTAGACATAAAATGCGATCACTGACAATATACTATAGCCTTCAACGGACGGGTGTCAGTTTATAAATTTAATTTTTAATTTGTTTTGAAAGTTGATAACCGTAGCTCTGACCGATAGTTTAATTATATAAATGTGTTTTTATTCACATTCGTGGAGTTGGTACATTTAAATCCACCGGAGAAATAATAATCGCCCATCATCATTGTCGCTGACAACTCCCGCGTGTATATAGCAGGTATATACATATTAAACGGTATGTTAAGTTGGCAAAATACCAATAATACTAATACAAACATATTATCACAATTATTGGGCTATAGCACTCTAAAAATTGTTGACGATATTTAATAAATATACAAAATATATTTATACATTTTATTTTATAATATAATAAAATAAGTATCTTATATGTTGTGTAATTTGTATGTATGTATACAGTATGTATTAGTTCTCCTAATATTCGTATAATAATAATAATAAATTATGTTCCCCGAAAAACATTGATATTATACGCATCGTGTTCGCCGTAATAATATTATTTAATGTATTTAAAATATTCGTCGCGCATCGATTGTATCTCTGATTGTATCATCGATTTTTTAATGTTATAATTTATATATTGCGGACTATTTTCAAAAACACAACTGTTTTAAACGCGCTTTTGGTTTTTAAGATAAATAAATAAGTGTACTCGTTCAGTACCACTGTGCGGTTCACATGTCACATATACACGTATATAACACCGCGCAGAAACCGCATTGCGGTGTAAGTTAATAAAAGTGCGTTGTTGCGTTAACGAGATACGGAGAACATGGACAAATTGCAGTTCTGTGTGGTATGTGGTTCGTGCGGTGGTCTGCCCTCCAGCAGTCCAGGATGACAAAAACATCGGAACGATGAAGACATTATTATTATTATTATTATTATTATTATCATTATTATTATTTGAGTGTGCACTAAAAATATGTTGATACGGTCACGGTAATTCTTTAAACGCTTGTAATTCTATATAACCGGCGTAAACTATACTATTATGCGACCGCGCGGTGGTGCTGACGACACGTTCCGAGGAATCGTAAAAATAAATGAATAAATAAAAAAATGAATACTGTGCTGTAGTTTGGGTAATCGCGCGGATATACGATGTCGCCGCACTTTCCCATTTTACAAGTCAATAAAATAAAATAAAAAACGTAGAATAATAAACGAACACTGCCCGTTGCTTGCTGCTGCAGTCCGCAACCGGTTATTTCCGTCGCACAATATAGGTACCTATATACGCTGAGTAACTTGTCAAGTCGCTAATTAGTCAACCAGGGTGATTAGTAACCTGGTGAAACCAGTTGAAATTTACCGACGGACCGAACAAAAGTCGTACGCGCCGTAAACATACACGAACACATAAATCCACTCTGCCGCGGTCGTCTGCTCACGATTAAAAGTTATAAATTATATTACGTACACTATTTATCATTTAGATAGCAAGTACCTTACCCTATGTACTAGATATTATACAATATTGTTATGTGTATAGTCGAGCGCATATCGATTTGAAAAAATCACCGAGAAGTTTCTGAACTTCACGAGAAAAGTGGGAAAAAATTGACTCATCAATATGTGTGTCACCGCGGTACGTTACACGTTCTTTACTTCCCTAGCTGGCACGTGAAATATGAATTTGTTACTTAGATTTATGATTTTGCGTGGGCGTCTCATCACGTACGCTATTCATCGTATATTATACACGCATGTACACAAATTGTGTGTGTGCGTTATTACAGTACAATTCGTTTTGGCAAATAGGATTTTAAAAATATTTTACACCGTGTGGTGCTCACGACGGCGGCTGATGCGGTCTGGTGAAAAACATGATTTATTCTGCTGAGAGTTTTTCACTATACGAGCTTGTCTTATTATTATGTTTTTTTTTTTTTTTTTTTTTTTACTGACCAATATTTTAAAACCGATTTACACTATAATCAAGTTGTTATTCCGTGTCAGTCTTTAAACTTATCATCAACTATCTCACCTCCGAGCGAAACAACTACATTTGCCGATGAATTATCTCATAATTCGAAATGAATGTTACTATCGTATATGTGTAACCGTGTATGTAGTATGTACACGTACAGTGTTCGATTTTATTTTATTGTTTGCCGCAACACAATTTACGAAATGATCTGAAGCTGATTTCTGTGTTGGCGTATTTCATTTGTGAATATAAATGTGCTATAATGTAACTGTGAATCTTGAAAGCTATCTATAGTCATTATAAAATAATTGTACATTCATTATACTAAATGAATATATAATATATAAAATAATATATTATATAATACAGTGGCATATTTACGGGGGGAGGGGAGAGCCCAGGTGTACTGGACCTCCCCAGAACCTCTCATAAAAAAAAAAAGGAAAACTAATAATTCTAATATATTGGCAGATACTGATTTATGTAGGCACGCGCGGACATGGTTTTTTTCCCGTGAACAAAATATTTTTATGAAATACAGTTTAAAATTAGTTAACGGAAGCGGTCAAACGCTCAAAAACCCGCCACAGTGCGTAACAAAATTTTGTATTGTATGTATAATGTATTTCCACTTTATAAGATACCCGTATCAGAAAAATCAGCAATTCTAGAAACCGTCTAAATATTCTTATCGCAAGTAATTGACGACGCACACCATTCTCCTATAAATTATTTTTAGGTAGCTATTAATCTATTTAATCATTATTAATTTACGGCATCAACTGGCCAACAAGTGTTCATTCAGAACTATGTTTACCTACTATTTATTATCTGTCAAAGATTAGCAAGTGATATGATCAATATCATAATATGGACAATTTTTGTCTTAATATCATATTTCTACAATTTAAAATTATTATAATGCTTTAATTAATTGTATGTATTAACGCCAAGGCTGGGCATTAACGAGTTAAAAGTTAAAATTAAGGTAAAACGTTAAGTTAATTTTATTCAAAACTGTCTAAATTAAGTTAATTTTTGTCCAAAGAATAATGCAAATTATTGCATGAGGTTTTTAATATACTTATAATTACTATTTTAATATGAATTTTCTGTAGACGAAAATAATGTGAAAAATAACTTTAATAGTCATAATATGGGCTGTATAATATCTACTTACACGTTTATCATTATCAATTGTATTAATATTACTAATATTTTCAAAAGTTATCGCTTTGATGGGTTCTCTGAAGTTGATGTCAAATGTTATAAATGCAATAGGTAATCGGCAAGTCCGAATTTGGTTCCGCAATAATTTCCGGTATTATAACAATGGATTGGCTATGATGTCCATTTATAGAAAAGATTCTGTCTTAGAATCTTTGATTAAAATATCCTGATTTCCAAAAGAAATTTTGGTTGAACTTAATATAAAAAAAGACGACTAGATTTCGTACTTTAAAATAATAAAATATACTTGTGTTATAATTAACCCAATTTAAAATACCTATTAAAATATAGTAAAACAGATATTTTCTATTCTTATAATCTTCTAAAACTACCTATGTTATAAAGAAATTATTGGACCCCCCCCCCCAACCAAAAAAAGAATTGAAAATACGCCACTGATATAATATATATAATTAACATCGTTAATCTTAACACAGTATATAATAATATTATATAGATTCTATAGTTTTATAATTAAAAATGTTCATTCCTAAAAGTGGTCGTGGTCTCTGTTTATGGTAAGAACTTGTCAAAACACATTTGTAACAACTGACAGGTACGATTTTAGCGAAAGTGTAGGTACATAAAATATAAATATGTGTATTACATATTATTAATCAATATAATATGTGAAAAATATATAACTCAATTATAGTTTAAATTGTTGTTTTTGGGATGATTGAAGCTGGAAAATATGCAAAATAATTTTTTATATAATTGTGTACAACTACAATAGTTGAATAATGCTAATAGAATGCAAAAATTGTGTTGTTGTCACAATAAATAAAAAAATTATATTACAATTTTAAATGTTGATTTTATCTTATTGGTTACAATAAATGTACTTATATACACTAATTTATTATTAATAGTAAATTTGATTTAATTAAATGAAATTTCAATTGGCATTGTTTTTCGAGCTGACTAAATAAATTTTACTAATTTGTGTGATTTGAATATTACTTATCATCAATTTTTTCACATTTTTTTTTTTATTTTATAAACCAAGTTCATTATATTATATTATGTTTTGATTAATAGTTTTTGTCTATGAGCGAATTTTGTGTAATATTGTTTCTAATATTTAAGGTAGGTATGTTTTTTGTTTTAGTGCGCCTATATGACTAAATACTAATATTTTTCTTATTCAAACAACTCAGTATTTGAATTAATAAATAAACGTTCCATAAAAATGTAATTTATTCATACATTTATTATCAGTTTATCATATTTCAATATTTAATGATTCAAATGCATATTTAAAATGATTTTATACATATAAATTTACACGCATTAATTGCGTTAATTTTACTCCAGAAATCCATTGTATTTCTGTATAATTGTTGCACAAGGACATGGCTTGGATGTTTATGCACTTAAAAATACTATAATATGTATGCATTTATGCAGTAATAAACGACCAAATATGTAGCGATCAAAATACATAATAAATAACGGATCACTGGGCACTTTAACAACATCCCCTAGCCAACTCTAAATTAATGGTAATACTATACTTCATAAAAATAAATATTTTTTAAAATTCCAATCATGACAATATTATGTAGGTATATTGACTAGTGCAATCATTGCTAAGAAATAATTAATTGCTAAACAGTTTTTTTTTTCTTTTGAAACCATTGACAATTGATTGGGTTTGTTATTTTTGGCTGTTTAATTAAAATAACTACCATATCGAAGTGTCCTCTCGTTTTGTTATAGGTATAGAGTCTTTTAAAATGTTTATAATTAAAACACGCAACGTAATTCACACAACGATGTAAAAGTAAACATGAGTAATTCCTTTATTCGATACTCATTCACTCGGTAATTTCAATAATATATACAACTCCATAAACAAACCTTTAACTGCAATAAATTTGTTGCATTTTTCGTCTAATTAAATTAAAAATTTAACACAAACAAGTGCTTTTTAAACATAAAAAGCATGTATATTATATAATATATATGTGTATACTGTATATTGTATGTACCTATATAAATATTTTTAGTTTTTAACAGATCAAATATTTAATGACTTTGAGATTGAAATCCCGAGTTAATGCTTGTAACATCTATATTCTCTATGTATATGTATATATATATATATATATATATATATATATATATTATATATTATAATTTACTCGTAAATACGCAAATATAACGGTAGGTGTATATATATATATCTATACAATAAAAATCGTGTCGTAAAGGAGAAGTAAGCGGGCGCGGGGATAGTGGCAACGGTGTTGCAGAAAATACATCAATATTCGATGTGAAAATTCGGCTGGCCGTAAAATTCTGTTAATAAAATCATAAATACGTCGACAAAAGTGTACCTCATAGCCCGTAGGAACACAGTAGTTGTTGCAGTTACCTATAAAATTGTGTACTTTTCATCGAGAGGGAGAGGGGGCAGGACCTCGCTGCCTTGTTGGTCGTCTCCGATTGTATATACATACATAATATTATATTATATATTATATGCTGTATAGTAATTCGACACGACGATATACGAGCGCAATAAAACCATCAGCTATTCGCTGCAGCTCAGCACGTATTGTCTACAAGCATAATAATATGGGTGTAGGTGCAAGGCGCGAGATTCGTCGAATGACAAAAAAAGAAATAAAACGGCGACGTCGTCGGTAGCATATTATTATTATGAAGGCACGGTGTTGCTGCAGTAGTGGTACGCGCCACTCGAATCCGATGCGGGTGTATGAGACAACGGTGACGACGACCGACGTGATAAATAATAATAATAATGATAATGATAAAAAATGCCGACCAAAACGAAATTACATATTATTTTCCACCGCCGACATGTTCCCACGGCGGTTACGAGGCGGAGGTGACAATGATTGCGTGGTTGTGTCGTATTATTATTATTATTATTATTATTATTATTATTATTATTATTATTAGGTATTATGTATTATAAAAATGAAGACGTTACCCCGTGTAATAATCGAGCCATCATTGCGTTAGGTACGGCTATCGGAGGAGGAGGATATTATATATTTTGTGTCTTTATTATTATATTGTATCGCCGCCATATAATAGACACAGGGTGCTTATACACGCTGTATATACCTACAGGTACACTACATGGTTAACTCGGTGTATTTTTGTACAATTTATAATCCAATAAATAATATAATGTGATTATGACACGTGTAAAAAAATACTATTGTTATGTTTTGACAGGTATGTTGACAGTTCCCATTGCTGAAGTGACGTGGCCCATGATATTGGTCCTGGTATCGTTGCTGTCCGCCGCGATCGGCGCCCTCTTCATGGTCGTCTTCCTACACCTAAAACTGTGAGTTTTTTGACTATATAATATTTTATTACATTTTTGTACACACACGAAATACGTGTTTTTGGTTAATATAAGTTTTTTTTTTTTTGTCAACGCGCGATCCGCACATTGTTTTCCCCGTCCTACTTTGTGTATATGTTTATAATGTTATGACGGACGACGTCGCATGTTTATACATATATGAGCCAAGGAAGTGGCGTGTGTAGAGTGGATATGGTTTACGAGCGCAATTTTTTTTACGACGGTGTCAGCGTTTTATAAATATTATCGTGGAGCAAAAATAACAATAATAACGATATCGTGTGCGTATGTATAAAAGAGAGATATACGACCGCGGCGACAATAATAATAATAAAAATTACCTACTAGCCTTTTTTACGATGGACTGACGGTGTATAAATTATAACATAACTAGTAACTACTATAACTATCGTGAATTTATAATATAATAATATACGCTCCTATACGAATACGCGTGTGTTTGTTTTATTATGCATTGCAGTATATTATACGCGCATAATATTATTATAATATTATATCATATATAGAAACATAAATATACTTTTTTTTTTTTTTATTTCTGGTTTAACCAAGAGACTGGGAGGGATTTTTTTAAACATAAATAAACCTATAGTACATTTTTGTTTCCAATATTGTATCGTGTGCATACAATATATTATAATATCATAATGCTGCTCCTATACACTCTGGCGACGCGACGGGTCGTTTAAATACGTATATAATGCACATTATAAACCTTTACAGACGGTCGCGGGCGCGTTCTCTTGCGGTTTTACCCACACGCTACATATTATAGGTACTATATTGTGCACTCGCACTTGGATATATACACGTGTGCGCTGTGTGCATGCTTGTACCTACGTAAGTGTAATATTGTTAAACGTCAGTACGCACTAATGCGACCGACCATATTATATTATGTACCTACGCGTTATATATATATATATATATATATATCCGTGTGCGCCAGTGGATGGCATATATATGTGGTGTACGTATAATAACGTGCGCTTATACAATAATGTAAAACTGCACATAATACGTACACGCGTACGTAATTACACGACGTGCAACATTGTTTCAGACGCTCGCGCGCCCGTGACACGACCCATCTCTGTGCGCGGCCACTGCAGATATTATACATATATTATAATTTATAATAATGTATGTACATATACGGCGTATTTATACTGTACACGGATAATTTGCACTCTTTCAAACTTATACGGCGCGAGCCACTTGTCGGTTGTTTTCTTAAATTTATACGTATAGGTAATATTATATGATATATATTATAATACTACATTACGCGTATATACGTTTTACGTAATATTATTCCCTTGCGCGACTTGAAATAATATTTTACGATTTTTATTATAATATAATAATATACGAAAACAGCGATCATCGGAACACCGCGCATCGTCGACGATTTTTTTAACAGGTGGCAAGTCCGTTTTCGTTATTATTTCTTATTTTTTTTATTTTACTTTTTTCGTAGGTACGCCCACATTTCACCCGAGGGCTTTAATCGTTATATGCGCACGCCGCGCGCGTTTTGTATACGATCCGCACATAAATAATAATAATAATAAATCGGTTTTATATACGTCTGTAATAATTATCCCGACCGAAAAACGAGATTATAATATATACATTATATTCCTAACAAATCTATCGATTTTTCACATTTCAATCCCGCTGCAATCTACACGCCCCGGCTATATTCGATGGCTGTGATGCGTACACGAATAATGAGCAATACATTATACGTGGTTATTATAATATATCTGATTTGACTTTATGATCTAGCAACGACGCCGGGTATACCGAAAAGAAAGATTTTTTTTTTCATTTGTATATATTAATACGTTCACAGGTGAAACGAACTGAATACTGATAGATATATAAGTTGTGAAAATCTAACGTAGTTTAACATGTGTTCGCGCCCAAAATTATAAGATGTCTTAATTAGTAACATATATAAGTTTTTATTCTTACTTCAAAATTTAAATAATGAATATACCAAAAATGTATTAACCGACACGGAACAGGGTTAAAACGATAAAAAAAAAAAAAAAAAAAAAAAAATCATAAAACAAGACAATCTAGCAAATGCGATAAATTAAACATTAGTAGCGAAATATCGCGCTAAGTTAAGGTCACTGGCCGGAAAAAGAGAATAAAATATAGTTTATACAATCGATAATTTACTTATGATGTAAGTTATATAAGTTGTAACTTGTTCAATCAATATGATAAGATCGAACATCGACTGTGGAAATGAAAGTTCAAAAACCTCTTTAGTAGAGTATATTCAAGAAAAGCCCCCACGCACGCAGTATATAGTGGAGTATATCTTGAGGAAAAAACGATGTAAGAATAATACCTTTGTACGAAGAAATAGCGTTTTTATAACAAGGTTGTAAACCATTATAAGGATAATACATTTAATTCTACCTACATCCAATAACTTATACGATAACTATAAAAATGGCTGTCTAAAGGCTACCCCGTGTACGAAATGTCACTTCCGATACAGCCGATACAAGTCCGATGTGTAACTAATTACCACGAATGTGAACTAAATATAGAGACTTCTATAAAAGTAATTTTGAAAAAGATTAACGTGTGAGGAAACCTTATATAACTCAATATGAAGGTCACGAAAAAAACCAACTTCATGGGTGGTTGAGGATAAAAAAAAATCAAGGTTTATTGAAGAAAAAATTTGCATTGTTGTGCCAAATGACGTTTATACGAACGTCAGAAAAAACATGTATCAAACCCCTTTGTGGTCAATACTTCATTGGCTGAGTGAACAATAATATTTATAAAGTAAAAATATAAGGTTTTATGTAAATATCTTTCCGTTTTATTAAGCATTTCAAAACAACAAATATTAGTGTATATTTAGTAGTTACATATGTTGTGACTGAATGTCGTTATCAAAAATAGTGTTATAATAAATAATAGTACTGTTTAATATCATTAAAAATAATGTAAACAAAACCTTGGATTATATAAACGTCCATTGCTGTTTAACAGCTCCTTAAATATTTAATAGCCTCTTAAACATAAACTATAGTAAACTATGATTGATGCATTACATTTTAATGAATCGTTAAGCTTATCAAATTTGTATGTGATTTAACGAGCGAGTGCAAGTTCCTACACGCGTCCTAGTAGGTTAAAAAATACATATGTTAGTTCCTGCATTGTCGAAAAATGAGACGTGTAAGTTCCTACACGATAAAAAAAGGTGCGTATGTTAGTTCTTACGTGGCAGAAAAAATTGTATAAATCCCAATACATTAATAAAAAATACTTCTGTCACTAATTGTATACTTATGCTATAATATTATGGATAAGGTGTTAATATTTAATAAAATAATCGTTATCATTAAAATAATAATATCTTTAAAAAATAAAAATAACATGATACATTTCATAAATAAATAAATGATGATTGTAAAATATAATAATATATTAATACATCTAATTCATACTTTAATATGTATAATATGTATAAAAATTATACATCATTTTTCCACCGTATAGGAACTTCCCAATAATATACAAATTCTTTTGTTTTATATAGGAACTAAATCACGTGCCTTTTTTACCGTGTAAGAACTTAAACATCTAATTCTTATATGTTCGTATAGGAATTAACACATCAAATTTATAGTAATTTATGTAAGTATATAATCTTTTTCATTATGTTGACATTTAATATAAATATATGTAAATTTAAAGCTGATTTATAATATTCTTCAGAAAATTAAAATTGAATAATTATATAAATGGAAAAGAAAATATTTATTTTTGTATAAGTTATAAATTTAACACAAACTTTTCAGTTCTAATTTAATAATTTAAAATGATTTAAAAATTACTATAAATATTATTTATATTTTTAAAATAGTTTTAATACAGTTTAAAAAAAGCAAATGAACTATCTTGGCTTTCTAAAAATTATAAATGAGAACAACTTTTAATGGAGGTTATATATACAATTTATTTTAAAACACTCGTACAACACTGAACAATTTATATATTCTGTCGTGATTTTATGTATGTATGTATGTTCGTATATGTATATATATTCTTGGGAGAAAGAGCTAAGTTACGTTACGTTTACTTTATATTTGAACACCGGAAAGATTATTCTTTAACATTTATAAAATAAAGTAAATCGTCAACTCTATATATCACTGGACATTAATTAAACTCTACCAGACGTCTCGTAAAAAAAAACATATTAGATTTAGTACATAAACTTTTACAGTAAAATAAAACCGCTTACGTTTCATACTTATCACAAACGCTTTTAAATTTTTTTTTAAGAATTTAATGTTCTATGGGCTCGTAGAGTTGCGTAGCGTAGATACTGGGTCTCGAATAAAAAATGCCACGAGACGTATATACGCTACTAACTCATTCGCCAAGACTAGGTCGATTGTTAATTTTAAAATTTGGTCGTAAAAAAATCAGTGTGTTGTTGGTATAGGGAGTTGCGATTATTGCGATCCGGTTAAATCAAAAGTGGAAACCGACGTAAGATTTGTCAGTGGACAGCTGGAGATTTTTAATTAATTAAAATGTCTAAAATAAAACATAAAAGGTACGCGTGACGGCTAAAATATTTTTTGATGAAATCTCAAATCCGTACATTTGGTCGTGCAAATTAATTTATAATTATGATTTCGGGACTCGTTTAATTACCAGTCAGTGACGTATCTATACTATTCTGTATTACTATTACAGTAATGATTTTTTAATGATGCAGTATGGTTGATCGTCGCCGTCGTTGGTGCACTAAGTTGAGGTGCTGCGTTTTCCGATGACCCTGCGCGTGTGCTCTGTATAATAATATTATAATTTATAATGCAGTAATGCACTATTCGTAAACGCATGTTTTATGTACCTACATATAATAATACTGCACACAGCTCAGATATGGACTTTTAAAAGACTTGCGTACAAACCTGCTTATTAAATTATACTTCGACGTACACACGCACACACACACACACTACACACGCACTACGTGCGTATTATATAATTCATATAATATATACTATATACACCACACAACCAATTAAAATGACATTAACCAATCGGTAAGAACATGAAAAAACCGTTGTGGAATGATCTATTATAAAGACGATTATCGTGCCACAGCGTATATTTAGTATAATATAAAATAATATAATTTAAAATGTTGCATTATAAGACAAACACGAAAAAACGATTGCGATCGCACGCGCGTCGTCGTCCGCCTCGTTTATAGATAGAACACTTGTATTTTGCGACGATTTTGCGTGGGTGGATACGTACACGAATGCATTCTTTATAATAATATATATATACCTACGGCAGTAAATTGACGAACAACAACGTGTGCAATAAAACGGATAACGCGCGTTTGCAAAAAAAAAAACGGATGGGCCTCGCTTTGCTGTACAGTTGGGGGTGGAGTGCACCTCGTTTATAGGATAGGTCATTATTACAATGGATTTATTAAATTTGAATGCAAAGATAGATATCATTGTATACGAATAACGATTCTGAACGGAGTTAATATTTGCCTAAAATGTGTATATAATAATATAGTATTTAATATTTAAGTTGAATTATAATGTAATTTCGTAAAATTTAAATTTCAAACAGTTATAAAATGTTATCCTTTAAGTCAGGTAGAAATTTTTTTATACATCTTTGAAGATTAGCTTATGGAAAACCTAGTGTGAAAATTTTGAACCTTAAGTATAAAGAGAAAAATTTTTATGAATTTTCAACTACAAAATAACTTGCAGATTATCCCGATTTCAACATATTTTATACAAATTTGAAATTGATGGGCTTATAAAAAAAATTTGAGTGAAACCATCTCCGATATTTTTTAGTTACAATTAGTATAACTTATAATTAATCCTTCAATACGTTTTCAAGAGTTTTCTGACAGCCAAAAAAATTTTATACATATTTAAAAAAAAAAAACTTACAAAAATCGAAAATTTTAATTGTATATAAATAAGTCAAAATATGTCAAAACACTTTGAAAACTTAACTATGTATAGAGAATGCCAATATAAAGATTTGATGAAAATTTCAAGTTGTTATGGTTTTTGGTTTTTGAGTTTGAGTATTTTAAAAAAATGTATTTTGTAAAAACGTGATTTTGAGGAAAATTTCCTGGTTTTTCGTAATTTTTTTATCGTTTTTTTCGATTTTTTAAAAAGTATTGAAGTAGTTGGATTTTTGACTTGCCTAAGTACCATCTACATCATTTATTTTCCTTTCAAAAAAGTTGCTGTTTAAGAAAATCGAAGCACTTATACTACCAAAAAAGGTGTCCTCAGACACAAAAAAAAAAAAACACACATCATTGTAAAACCAATAGATTCCATCACTCTGTTCAGAATCTAAAAATAAAATAAAAAATGTACATGCCTATCTATTTAATCTTTTATATAATACAACTTTTTTTTATTTTGTGTTACAGACGACTTTCTGGACGAACAGCACCGTCTCGACCAGGTGAGCACTTTTATACCTGTATACATTATTACAATAATAATATTTATGTACAAATTTTTGTACGACTAGCGACTTGTATCCAACCCGTTCGTACCTACACACACGCAGTGCGATCAAATATTATTATTGTTAAAGGGGTTTCCTTTGTAATTTATCGCACATTTTTCCATCAATTTATACGTACATTACATATTGTACTTATCTATTTTTACACATTTTTTTTACACTGCACAGCAGTCGTAATATAGGTATAAATGTATAATATATCGACTTAAAAAATACACCGTGTATTTTGTTTTAATTTATTATAGGCTTTGTATAAATTAGTAATATTATTTAAAAATTAAAATAATAAATATTATACTTTAAATACTTTATAGTTAAAATTTACTTTTCAAATATCAGTCTATGCGCACATTCCGCCTGTTTTAATTAATAAGAACATTTTCAAATATTCTTTGATGTGTAAGGGCATAACAGTGAATCACATCGTGTTAGTTATAAAAAGTCTACGTGTGTATTTATGAAACCGTAGTCTGCACGAGCCAATGTTTTATGTGTTTTATGTTGTGCTATATTTTCCTTCTCACGTTTTTGAATTTAAGACTTCAACATGATTAAAATAATATTATATTATACGTCTCATACTGTTCATAAACTTATCTGTGATTAAGTTTTCTCGAAAAACAAAAAATAATTAACTATTTCGTAGCGTAAATTCCTATAGTCACTGGAATTATAATATAAGTAGGCAATATAAATGATAGTTAAATCATATGCTACTGCAGAATCGAAATTCATACATGTAATTTAAGCTAAACTTTCAAAAAATTTGACAAAGTTATTATTTACACAAGTATAGAATTATAACCTTCAATAAAATAAATTTATATATGATACCATTAATTATGTAACATATATATTTTACAATTATACGCCTAAATGTATTATAATACTAAAGAACGAGATTAGAAATATGGGCATTTAGTTTTGAAAATATATTATTGTACTTAACTTAATCGACAATTACAATTGACTTTCATAAAAAAAATATAGAATAATCATATACCGACCGTATAATATGACCAATTATTTTGATTCAGGACGATGAGTATTGCTAAATTTTTACGGTACACCTTCAAACCTGAATAAGTAAAAATAATCATATATGGTGGTTAGTTCATTGTTGAACATTTTAATTAGAACGGTCGACACGGTTATCCTTTGAACGTCAGTCGCGATGCCGCATTCGAGGAACTGAAAACGTGGTTGTCTTATTTTTTCCCAGAATATACACTCGATAGGGAACACATCTGGTAGAATTATGGTTTTTATTATCGACACTGCGTTTTTTTCTTTAATTTACTCCATCTGTGAGGTGAAAATTCCATGGTATTTATGTGTTTGCGTGCATGCGCATGTGTATGTGTTCATGTGTTATGTTTGTACAACACTGCATATTATAACCTTAGTATATGCGCATAGCTTGCATACAAAATAATAACGGTTCAAAACACTCCTTCGGTTAGAATTTCTGAAATTCTCAAAAATGTTTTCACAACGCAAGTGCAAATTGTTTGTAAGACTGTATTTCCAACGGTAAACTGAACACTGTACCTAATATTATTAGTAACAGCAATAATTGTTTCTATATTGTATTCTACAATAATTATAGTTCGATTATTCAAACTAAGATAAACTTTTTTTTTAAAATTTGTTAAATTCATTGGATCAGCAAATTTTTTATCTTACCGTGATTTTAAAACGAACAAATTTAATTCAATAAAAAAAAAAAATTAAAAATCCGTTCGCCAAAGGCCAAACTTTAACTACCTAACTCAAACAACGTTTTATGTAGAACATTTTTATCATTTCCAACAAAAAGAAAAAAACAAAACTACTGTGTTAGCGTGATGTTATGCATTACGCGCTCGCGAGTTAAAAAAAAAAACAACGCGTTCAAGATCAACACGCCATTGCATATGTGGGATAGGGAGAAAAAAAAATATCAGAATAATATTTATTTTTCGTTCCGTGAACATTGCCGTGCGCCGTGCGCTCATATATAAATGTATACAATAAATATTAAATAACGATATTATACATGCTATTATTCCGATACGGACGTAATAAAACTTTTCCTGATGTTTCTATATAATATATTATAGTACGTTCTCCGATAGATCGTGTGAGAACATTTTAAAGAATTGGACTTGTTGTATATACACAAGTACACATGAATACATGAAGATATTATGATCTATCGCCATGAGTGAAATATTACGCACGTCATGTATTATAATATACATACTCTAAACGCACACAATATTATTATTATTATTATAATTATTAATAGATATTTATATTCGTATAATATTATGAGGTCGCGTGATTAAACGGCTCGAGTGGCTGTTGTTCAGGATATAGTGAAGTCGATGGCGACAACATAGAAACGTTCTCCCGATAAAACAATACACTGCAGGTATACCTACATAATAATATATTAAATATATCCATGTCCACATGGCGCACAAATGTCATGCTGCATGCGCGCGCGTGAGTGTATATAGATGCATATTACGTATACATACCTATATGCAGTATATAGTTGTGGAAATAAGGATAGGTATCCCAAACACATTTTTTATTTAGTTTGCTGACAGAACAATACTAACCCGAGTAAATTAATATGTTAGCGTATCGCCGACGAAGAGATAATAGAGTATTCTTTTATTTGTATTTTTTTTCGCTTAGTCAAAATATATGTTCTTAATCGAACGTCAGACGTGGACGTTTCCAAGGCACACTACATTTTTACAATTCAAATTATGATGGCCATCTTGTTCGGCACGTGTATATTATAATATTATAATATAATAATAATAATAATAATAATAATAATAATAATAATAATAATAATAATAATAATAAGTAACACAATATACCGTAACCTACCTATATATGTTTATCCCTTCAACGGCTTTAACTGTATGCATAATGTACCTGTATATGTATGCGTAAATCTACATTGTTATATAAATATAATGTAAACATATTATTACGATGGCTTTTCCGTATATTAATATATAATAATACATTTTATAAGTTTCGTGCGGACGACAATATCGTCACGAAAACGATTTCCGTTTTCCCGCGACATTATACAGCGCTTATAATATAATGATTATATATTATGTGCACACAATTATACGTGTAAAATATTACGGTCATAAACTTGGAGGTCGTTATTCGTTTGATAATAATATTTTAGAATTGCCGTGTATATTAAACTACGGCCAAAAAACTTGGGATTTATACGACCAGAATTTGGAACACGAACAACTTTTCATGGTTTATAAATTAAATCGACTTGATTTGAACAACAGTGGTTGTCATGTCACAAACAAAGTATATTGTACAATGTCCGGATAATAGTTAACAATATAATATATGTATGTATATGCTTATGTGTACTTGTATATGGAGGTGTGTATTTGTTTAAAATTTGTCGTATACTTATACTTTTGAGTACCATTGTTTTTAGACTGGATTGAGAACAAACTTCTAACTATACTTATACGCAAGATTATTAATAATATAAAAAGCTTTTTCATTAACTCGACAAATAATTAATGACGAACGTGCCAGCGTACGAATATATTTTATTGTTCCTTTTTATATTTTAGTACAATGCCAAGTGTTTTCCTTGCAATCTTCATTGTAAATTGAAAAGTTCATTTTTTTAATATCTTAACACAAATGTCTATAATAAATGTGTTATAGAAATAGGTAATGAATTCGCCCGTCCGTATATTGTCCCTGTACAATGTACATATTATATACCAACTTAACGGTCTTGGTGTCATTTCTTCTATGAGTAATCTTTTAATTATAATTGAAATGAAATAAATAATTATTTTCTGTATTCGGAATATTTTAATTTACACATCATTAAATCACGATCGTAAAAATAAAAGTAATTTTCTTTAGTTTACAACTTATATAAAATGAAAAACGTGTTTTTATGGGAACATCATTATTCTACTTCAAATTAATTAACAGTAGTATTTTTTATGTAGAATTTATAATATGATATTGTTGATGTTGATTGTAGATATCGGTTTTATACTGCTCATGTATATTATCAGTGTATTATTTAATATTAGTTCTTTAAAAACATCTTCAAAATTAAATATCTATCCTCTTGGTTGCTATCTAATTGGTATAATACTATGTATATACATTTTTTATCCTCGTTTAGTTTTTGTACTTATAGATGAGTGTCACTCTGCAACAGAGGAAATACCCATTATATAGAATATTTGAATATTTGTTTTTTCAACAAATAATTACTCTGAAGTAAATTTTGTACAAAATAACAATATACATAGGTACACTGGTACACAGATTATCATGAACAAATATAAACATTTTCATTTTCGTAATTTTGTGTATACAATTGAAAGGCAATGGATTTAAATAAAAAACCCTATGTATGTACATAACAATACCATAATAGTATTTACCATAATAACGTTAAACGAAAATAAAAGAAAAAACGCAAACACCCTAACATAATCGCAGTAAAACACGCATCATGCGACTTGAAACGTATTTTTATTAAAATCCAAAAATGTTAATACTAATTAAGTGGTCGTGGATGAGCATGCGTGTTTCTCGGGAACTCTGTTAAAATATTGCTGTTGTGTAGGTACTGATGATGTACGGCCGCATACATATATTATATTGTTGTTGTAGTTTTTTTTTATGGAAATTTAACAGCTTTTCGTGCGTATAATATTATACTTACATGTTTTTAATAATATTATAATTCTGTTGCGTGCGCAGAGTGTCTGGTGTCGTTCGATCCGCCCACGGACAGGGTTCATCACCATCACCACCATCAGCAATTGCACCACCACCAGCGGCAGATCGCTCAGATAGCGGCGGGGGACCACCATCACCTGAACCACCTGAACCATCTGAACCACCTGAACAACCTGAACAACCGGCGCGCCGGACCAATCGTCCGGCGGTCAGGTGGTCCGGACGGCACCAAGCACACCGGACCGGGACGGCCGTCGAGTGGCGGCGCGCGTAACGGCAGCGGTGGCGGCGGTGGTGGCGGTGGCGGTGGCGGTGGCGGTAGCGGCGGCGGTGGCGGTGGTATCGGCAGCGGTGACGACAGCGTCGGGCAACTGTCCGTGAACCCGGGCGATTGGTTCCGGTGGTTCCGGCGGAAACGCGGCGCTGTACTGCCGCCGGACGCCGTGCCGTCCAATCAGAACGCGGTGCGTGCCAACCATTACACGGTGGAGGAAGCGGCGGCCGCCATACCGGTCGTGGTGTACGCGTCCGTCATCGGCGGCGGCGGCGGTGGCCAGGAAGACGGATCGCATCGGCCGCCGTCGATCGTCGACGACGTGCTGTACACCGAACTGGACCGGGTTCCGACGCCCGCTTACCACAACGCCGGTTACGCTTTCGACCAGCACAGCAGCGCCTACTACTCGGACATGTACGAGCCCATCGACCCCTATCACCATCACCATCACCATCAGAGGCAGAATTCGCTGCCGTCCGATTACGTCTGATTTGCGTACAGTGATGATGATAACAATGATGATAATAATAATGATAACAATAATAATAATGTACGCACGCCGACGTCTGCCGCACCACGGCCAACATCAACAATATTATTGTATGCGCCAGCATCGCCGCCGACGTCCCGGACGCAGCGGACAGTCCCGTGTACTAGAATATTATATAATATGAACAGGTCAGTTGTTCCGTGCCGTGTGCATGATTACTATGCTTAAGATTTAGGCGTGTGCGTTATGTGTAAATGTTAAGCGCGCGTTATGCTGTAAACATCCCCTCGAAAACCGCACTGGTATACAATACACGCGTATATACCTGCAGTTATGACATAATATATATAAAATGTACGCCGCCGCGCACTTGGGTACGAAACTTGCATATAAATTACGTATTTTACCGTTGGAAGTTTTAAATTGAAAAAAATCATAACCGTTTGCGATATCATACTTCATATAAATATATATACCTAAGTGACACGTTATCCCTTCCACACATCTCTACGGGTTTTCTGTCTTTTTTTTTTTTTTGTACATAAAATCATATCGTTATCTGAGTTTGGAAAAGACAAAAACAAACACTGGGAGACTTAAAACCGACGACTTTTTTTTATAACCATAAAGGTATTACGAGGATTGAATAAAAAAAAAAAAACATCGTTAAACCCGCGACAATATTATGTTGTACTGACGATGAAAATGATTGCGTGTATGGTATAATACGGTGACGCGGTGTGTCATTGTTTATACACGGACACATTCGACAGTACTACATTGTACAACGTATTGTTTTGTTTAAAGCTATTAATCGGGGTAAACATGACTTATATTAAAAAATATATTATTATATTATTATACCATTTGAATCGGTGTATACATTGAAAGTGAACAAACAAGAGAAAAATTTCAAAATCTAAAATATATGAAGGTTGATTTTCATCTAAATATATCCATTCATTCGTTCGATAACTGTGACATTATGTTGGGATATACGGTGTTAAAGACATCAAATAAAATAGATTGGATTATAATATTATTATACAATGGTACTGCGCTATTGCGGTATAACTGATTTCATGATTTTATAACGCTGTAAAAATTTAATACTGATTTTCTTTATATAATTAAGTAAGTTCGTGTAATAAGTGTATTGAAATTATTAAAATTATATGCACTCGAGTGTTTTGTCTTTTATGGTTGTCTATATTACACATCGCGTTTAAGGCTTTTGTGAGGAAGGGTGAGATTTTATTCAATACTATTTCAATTAAAAATCAAAAATGTTATCATTGTTATACATGTTAGTCATATAATCTCTCGGGTTCTAGCCGCCCTAGGGGAGAATAAACCCCCATGAACACCACTTAAATAAGTCATTGTATTAAACTATACTCAAGGCACATAATATAATATGGCAGTGGTGCTTCAGATTGTATATCCATAATACATTACGATTGTAGATTTTTTAAAGCATTGTTACGTTATTATATATATATATGACAATACATTTATATTTACTTGGTATTTCAGAGTATCTATACTTACTTCCATTTCAATGATTAGGTAAACAAAGTTTCGTTTTAGAATTTGAAATTGCAGACTTTTACCCAACTTCAATATTTGAATAACGTAAACAATAATAGTCTATAAAAGATTATCCCGGATTATATATTATTATTATAATGTTCTTGCGTTGAATAACGCATCGT